>JAVJGI010000039.1:3803091-3841765 GCA_035590275.1 Ibycter americanus | reverse complement strand
CTCTCCAACTTGGCCTGCAGTGGCACTGGACAAATTGTTCACAGCAACGAGTTTATTCACCCCCAAAACGTGGTTTTGTGCTGACCCAAGCAGTCTACTCAGCACGTGTTTTCAGCCAGGAAAAAAGAAATTAAAAAAGAGGTAAATTGTTTCCAAATGGTGTGTGTTTTCTATAAAGCCAGCTACACAGAAATTTTTTTTTTAAGGGATGGTGAAAGAAAAAAGCCATCTGAAAGCAGTGTATTTCAGCTGGTTCAACTGTTCCAGTCATGCTTTCAGCCCTAGCAATACAGGTACGTGTCTTTAATTGACCCGATATGTTGGTTGCTTGTTCTTTTGAGTTTTATTAGGAGGCCAAACATCCTCTATGTCTTCCCTGTATGGGAAAATTGAAGGGAAAGTGCTGAAATAGAAACTCATATTTTGCACGTGCTATTGGAGAACCCTTTAGACCAATTTTAGATTTAGACCTGGACGATGCAGGGTCATCGTCTAGGCATCACCTTGATGCTTTCTTGCAATGGGAAGAACCACTGGCTTTTAAAGAATAGCTTAACCCTTTCCTTCAGCCCCAGAGATTGGGGTCCATCCCTGCTCCAGCTGTTTTCCAGCTCTTTTCTGGACAGGAACCCGCCTTGACTCTCTGAAGGTCACTGAAGCAGTGGTACTGAACACTTGGCTTCCTCAGGAGCCAGCTTTGGACGGCTGTTTTGCCACATAAAGCTGAAGGACATCTCTGTCTCCCCTCCGAAGCCCTTTTGGCTGATATCACACACCCGTTAGGCTGCTTGGGGGATTGGGAGCTGGCAGCTCCCTAATAAGAAAGGACCTGGAAAGGCAGAGCATGGGGACTGCGGTGCCTTGGCAGGGTTGTCTAGGCATGTTTATTGCACGGAGCCTGATTATTTATAGACAGCTCTGTAAGTCTTTCGCTACGTCTTACTAAGCAGACCTGATGTTTCCTCCGAGAAGGGCCTCTCAGATGTGTGCCGGAGCCAGCCACGTGCTGCTGCCCAGGGCACTTGCCTGCAAAAAATCCCAGCTCTGGGCACGTGCTCCCAGTGCTGGGATACCACTGCCCTGCGAGGGGCAGCCGGCATGTCTGGTCACCCCGTAAAACATCTCAAGGCCACAGCAGCTGGCACTGGTGGCCCTTTCTGTGCCAAGGCATCAAAAATGCATGCCAAAGGCTGTGACCCCAGCTCCTCGGCATCACTCTCCATCCTGGGGCAGTGCTTCAGCTTCAAACACCGCCCTGTGAATTTATCTATGAGAATCTGAGCCTTGGGGGCTGCACCTTAGCGTGGGGGGGCTGCCTGAGCAGTGCTTGTATCTGCTTCCAAACATTTATGGGTGTCCTACAGCCGACGGGCTCCCCGGAGAGAGGCAGCTGCAGAGATGAGGCACTTTGTTTGAAATGGGCGAAACGCTGCGACAACAGTTAGATTAAAAAAGGAGAGCATCGCTGATGGTTTTGTCTTATTTAATGCTGACATCCTGAGGTCAAACTGTTCCTCTCCAAGGAAAGCACAGCAACATTAGTCAAACACAGAAATCTCTAGCTTTGTAGTTTTGCTGCATGATTTATAAGCCACAGGGGTAAAAAGAAGTTTTTCTCTGAAAATACTAGGGAATATTTCGATCCTTTAGTTTCCTTGTTGCGTTCCCTTGCTCATTTTTACTTCAGTTTTACAACATCAAAGTGCTGGAGTTGAGCTCTCCTGGTACCCGTTTGCAGGATTCGGTATCCTACCACGTCCGCCTGCTAGCTCTTGCGAGTCATACAGCAGTAATACATCACATAGGCACCATCCCATGTCCCTCTAGATTTCTTTAAATGAGCACCTCCTGTTCAAAATAGGTGGTAAAATACTAGTAATGTATATAACGTGTTGCATCAACCAGCACTGGAGCAAGAAATCCGTCTTCAAGCCACTTGGCAGTGAGTGGCATGAGCTTTGTCGGTGCTCAGAGCGTGGGGCAGTGGAAATCCAGGTCTCTGCCAGCATCGGGACCCAGGAATACTTTTCCAGCCCTGAGCCCTGCTGTGGTGTTAGGGAAATGTCAGGTCATCCCTCCCTGTGACACTAAAGCGGGTGTTTAAGGGACCAGGTGGTTATTGCTGTTCTCGACTGGTCCTTGCATTTTGGCTCAGAGACCAAATGGCACCATGTGAACTGCTGGTCAGGTCAGAAAGTAAAACTCCCTTTTAGTAAAGATTTCAAAATGATGGAGGGCTTTGTTTCATTTTGCATTTGCAACTCTAATGTATTCTCCCCCTGCACTCCCACCCACTCCTCACACTCAGCCCCAGACTTTCTACTCACATGGCTATCAGTGTCAGTCCTGAAACATGTCTTTCCTTGAAAATCCAGCTTTTCATCAATTAAACATTTTTGACAGCTTTTCTGAAACAAATCCTCTTTTTAAAATTTAAAAAAAAAAAAAAAAAAAAAAAAAAAAGTCTTTGCTTTCCTGCAAAGTTTTGGTGGTTTTACCTTAAAAGACTCCAGCAGCCCTATTGTGAAGGGGGCTGGGTGATCCCAGCTTGGACAGCAAGATTTTGCAGCAGCTTTGGGCTGCTCCTATGGGTGCTGTGGGGCACAGCCCCATGGCTGTAGCTTGTCACTTTTGCTGTTAATCGAGTGCCACTTCATGCTTGTGCAAGTCCCTGGCAGGATGGGTTGGAGAGGGCTGGGATGGAGGGGTGTGTGCCGGGTGTTTCCTTTGTGCAGTGCCTTGCTGATACGTCCTCAGGTCCCCAGCTGGCTCATTTGCAGGGTGTTTTATTTTTCCCCCTCTTGCATCTCCTCCTTTCCTCCCCTACACCCCCCTCCCAGGTAAGAACCCACCCAACCTTCCCATGTAGCCAGCCCCCCCCTCCTCATCCCCTGCTGTGCACCTCTGCCAGGGCATTTGCATCACTGATCTGGCTGCTGGGCGCCTGCTCTTCTCCCAGTCCAGCCCAGCTCACCACAGGCTGCTTCTTGCAGCGACTACCAAGCACAAAGAGAGAAAATGTGACTGCATTTATATGTTATAAACATAACAGGGGGCACGTTTCTGGATCCGTGCTCCCACGGCAGGAACCCTGGGCTGCAGGTGTGAGCCTGGCACAAGGTGTTCCCCGCTGTGGCTCTAATCAGCTGGTGAGCTGTTTTACTTGGAAGAGCAGGTAAATCCCTTGCTTACTTCATCACCTTTATCCTCTTCTGCTGCCTGACTTGAGTCCTTCAACGTGACAAAAGAGTTTATGATCTGAAATCAGTCTTTCTCTCTCGACTACACGTACCCTGGCTGTCCTCCCTCTCGCTTGTATCCTGCGTTTGGGGAGCAGGGGCCGAGCAGCACAACCCAGACACGCCAAGTGCCTTGAACCCTAAATACGGCAACCGCATCTGCTGGGTAAAAAGCAGAAAAATTAGCAATAGAGCTGCAAAGCTAACCTCTGTGGCCAGCTTTGCCCAGACCTTGCCCTTTTGCCTTAGAATAGATCCCATATGTTATATCTTCTATAAATGCAGTGTAAGACAGTCTACTCCCTTTCCCTTTCCTGAAAATACTTGTCTTTTCAATACGTCCTTCTCCTCCCATCTGAATCGGATTTAATTTGCTTGCCTAGTGGCACTTTGAAGCCCCTAATGAACAGAAGGTCCCATCCCTTAGTGCCAGTCATACAAAATTGGTTTTGTGGGCATACAAATGCTTAAATGATAAGACTGAACTGGCAGGACATGATGGCTTTGCAATGACTTGCAGACTCCTTTAATTAAGGTGAACATGTTTAGCTGGAAAAAAGCACAGTCCATGAAAGTATGCTAAGCATGTTGATTTAATTGGCAATTACTGAATTTAAAGTAAGCATTCAAGTGTAGCCAAACCCCTTGTAAGACAAAGTCTTAGCCCAAAGTTCTCCGAGGCAAGCACCAAGAAAATGAGGCAGAGAAAGATGAAATGCCTTGCCCAAGGTCATGTGGAAAGATGTGCCAGAGCTGGGAACTGAGCTGGTTTTTGCTGGAGCAGGCAGTCCTGTGGCTGTCCATCCTCCGCAGCATCCCTCGCATCCAGGGAGCTTTCTCCTCTCTCCCCATCGAACTGTGCTGCTCCGGCAGCATCACAGAGCTTGGGGAGACTTTTTTAACATAATCTTCTCTTGTAAGTCGGCTTTAACGACTTGGTGTGATTCCCTTTCCCCTTTCCAGTGGCCTTGGGGACGTCACCGAGCAGCTGGAACGAGGCTTGCGCTCGATCTGAATCTGGCTTTTGTGCTACCAGCCCAAAATGGTCTCCTGCCATCTTTCCCCTCCGAATGCATCGGTGTCTCAGATCTAGGACCGCGTCTGTGACGGCCATGAACCAGCATACCAAATCCCAGCCCCCTTAACCTTAGAGGAGCTTTGTGTTTTCATTAGCAGTGGGTGCAGAATTCTAATTACGCTCATTAGGGGTGTTTACGCTCCCCTCTATTTTCGAGCATCCTTCTGCATTAAAAATCCCTTACAAAGTGGGCGCCACAGGCGGGGAGAGCTGACACTCGCTTCTGTTCCTTGTAACATAATAATCTGCCTCCTCCCTGCAGCGCAGGGAGCCCGGGCACAGATGCGATGCCGTGGCACCGAGCGCCTTTGGAGGGACAACGGGTAAGGAGAGAGGCTGTGCGCAGCCAAGCCGGGACAGTAAGCACCAGCCAAGGATTGACAGAGCTCATTGGCGCTGGCCGGAAAGCAACACTTGTGCTTTATATTCAAATATGGATGGTTTTTGCTATAAAAAGGACTAATTTGTGCGTTTTCTTGAGGTTTTGCCGCAAGCTCCCCTTTGGGGAGGAAATGCTTCAGTAGGGAGATCTTGGGGAACCCCAGAGCTCTGATGTTGAACCCTTTATTTGCTGCAAGGGATCATTTAAATTACACTATCCTAGCAGAGAAATGTGCAATTTGCACCCAAGCATCTGAAACAGCCAGTGCCTCCCTGAGCTTTGCAAAGGAGGGAAACTCCCCCTTGCAACAGGTGCCTTTTAACCGCAGCGATGGTTTCTAGGACTGCCTTAATGCTTGCTAAAGTAAACTTAAAACCTTGCCTATGTGCCGAGGCACGGGGCAGCGCCTGGCACGGCTGCTCCTCTGCACGCCGCCAGCTGCACCCATCGCGCTTCTGACCTTCCCTGCTGAGCTTCCATTGAGGAAACGCGGAGAAATCAGTTCAATCCAGCACCGTTTAAATTTGGTTTCTTGCACCTCCCAACAGTAATAAGTCGTGGTGCAGCTGGGGAAAGCTTTTTGTATTTTGAAGCTTTGCATCCTGTAGCTGGATCAGACACCCGCTGCTTTGTACTGTAGATACGTGTTGCAGAGGAGTGGGCTTATGCAGGGATGGGGAGGGTGAAAAAGGCTCTCACAGCGCAGCTCCTTCGGCAGTGAGCTACCTGGGACCCAACGGAGCGAGGGGTTTGCGTGCAAAGTGCTGACCTGCAGCGCCCGATGGTGCTGTGCATGTGAAAACTGGCTGGAAGCCAGGCGGGCATGCGAGGAGGGAGAAGGGGCTTTGGGCAGGGACAAAGGGACTTCCAGCCTGGCAAGGAGGCATGCCAGGGAAAGGGGCCAGAAATCCAGGGAACGAGGCCAGGGCAGGGTTATTATAATTCCTTGGAGGGTTGATTTGCCAGCTACTAAAGCAAAAGAAAGCAGCACCCTGAAATGGAGACTAGCTATTTTGCAGTAATTAGCTGTCGCTGCCCACTGCCACCTTTGGAGGGGAGCCGAGGGCAAGCTGAGGGGCAGAGGAGGCGAGTGCCTGCCTTGCTTTGGGGTGGGCTGCTTGCACCCCTGGCTGATGCATTGGAGGTGTCCATCGGATCCTCGGTGCCGTGAGGCTCGATGCGCGCATCGTTCAGAGAGGAGGAGGTTGTTGCTGTTCTCCCAAGTGACGAGCTGCTGTGGCATGCTGGATGACATGATTTTAGGTCTCTTTGGGTCTACAGAGGTACAATAGCCAGTTATAGGGGTCCTCAAATTAATAAATCAAACCCTGCTTGGTGAGGCCATGGGCATCATGCTGTGGAAAGGGACACTGCTCCCTGCCAGCCTGGAGGGCTGCCTGAAAAGGTCCAGCCCTCTCCAAAGCCCTTAAAACCTCTGGGAAGCGAGGAGTTAAACATGTGCATTACTACTAGTGCCTGTACCAAGCACATGGCATATTTATGTATGTGCCACTTATGTTTTTACATGATGACAGTGCACATAGCACGTGGAGGAAGGTGTACATGCTTTGCAGATATCTGCTGGGATGCCGGCACTGTGCTGTGGGAGAGGGAAGCATGGGACGAGTCAGTTGATGGGGGTGGGAGGATGATGGCAGGAGTCTCTTCTTTTTACAGAAAGTGAAAAATCAATCCTTGACCTTTAAAGGAGTTTATGAATTCCTGGCTTAGGGATCGATGCGCATTGATTTTTTTGTGTGTCTGCGTGGGCTCGCCATGTACACTATCAGGTGATGAAAGCTGAGTTTTGCTGAGTCTAGAGCAGGCAGAAGCAGGTGTTGTCTCTGCCGAGCTGCCAGGAGTGAAAACATTATTTTTCGTCCTTTTTCCCTGCCTTTTTCTATGTGGCAGCCATGCGTCTGGGGGTCGAGGTCACATGGAGATATTGCGTTTGGTATTTCGGTGACATAGCACCTCCCTGCCTCCTGCCCTGTTGCGCAGAGGCTCTCCGTCACCCTGCAGAGCATCCGACAGAATGCTCCTGTCACCTCCTGCGTATCCCAGACCTGCCCAGGGATGTTGCAGGCTGTCTCACCTCATTATTGAAAGGGTCTGCAAGAGGAGGGGGCTGCCAGCTTGTCTTGGGGACAACATCACCGTCTGTGCTCCCGAATCATTTGGGATGGGGCCATGCCTGCTTGCTCGGGGTGATTTTTGGCTGTGATGTGATGGAGGAGAGGACAAAAAGCTGGTCCTGTGGGTGCATTGACACGGCAGAGACTTGGTGGCAGTCGGGGTTGTCACTCTTGCGTTAATCCTTGGGTGAAGTGGCCAAGCCCAGCCCTAGCAGAGGAGGTGCTGGTGGGAACCCAAATTCTGGTGATGACTGCCTGGGTAGCAGCAAGCAAAGCTTTCCTATTTCTACCCCAATAAAATAGCAGTTTTCTCAAAGACTGCAGACTCAGCCGGCGCAGGAGTTAGCTTAATGAATTAAAACTCTGTGTGGCTTGACCTCGGAGGTGTGACGTTCCTCCTTGTGAATGAGGATCTCAGGGAGGAGATGTGCTGGCAGCCCATTTCCCGACCTGCTCCCACGAGACGTGTGAGCAGAAGCAAGGCCCTCCTGTGCACATTTCTATATATATTTGGTGTATATTCATGTCCGCCCACTGATCTCCCGAGATGAAGCCATGCGAGCTGACAGCTGCAGAGGAGCCAGGAGGTGCTGGGGGTGGGATGGGAACAGAAGGCTCTGAAGCCTGCTCAGCTGCTACGGGCTGGGGAGGGGAGCAAGGCAAGAGAAAAGCTGACGTGTCTCAACTCACAAATGTTGAAGAAGGCATGGCACAAAGTATCGGCACCCAACAGGACAGGCCTGAGTCAAGTCTCCGGCATAGCATAAGGATAATTGCTGTTTTCTGCAGCAAGCCCCAGTTCCTAATGGGCCAAAAGCATCAGCTGATGTTTAAGGGGACTAGGCTGGCGTTTGGCATAGATGCATTTGAAGAGCTCCATCTCCATCCCATGAACTGTGGGGAAATAAGGTTATGAGGCTTGATCTCATAATGGGGAAACTGAGGCACGGAGAAGGAAGTAACCCATGGAGACTGCAGCAGAGCCAGGAAGCAATTTCACGTTCATCTCAAGTAATTTTTCAGAAGATCCATCTTTTCCCCTTGCAACATCTCTCCCTCGGGGTATTTTCCAAATCTTTGATGTACACTGAAATTTGGCAGGGAGCACACTCACCCCTGCTGTCACAAAATCTACCTTTATTAATTAACAGGGTGCCAGCAATGTCCTGCAATGTTGCAGCATTGCTTGGGTTTAGCCATCTTTGATACCTAAGGTGGATCCATAGCGAAACGCAGAAGCTCCCCAACCTCGTCTCTGACTGTTTTCCTCTACCTTGGCGAGTATGACAAGGGGAAGATGCTTTCCTCTCTTCTGGTGGTTTTCTCACCGCATCCACGGATGCTGGCTAATGTATGCTCCAGGACTTGGTGTTGGCATCGTGCTGCCAGATCTTGTCTTGCAAAAAACCTGCTGACTCCCCTGAATTCTAGAGCTGCCAGACCTGATGGGATGGGAAAGGGGTGGAAGGAGCGAGCGGATCAGGAGATGGGAGGTGGGTCCCACTGGCACCGGGGGCTTTATTCCCCACTCCAGGATCCTGCTGGTCTCTCCCTTGGTTGGCGATGCCTGGGCAGGGTTTGGGGGTCCACAGGGTGGGAGCTGTGAAGGAAAACAACTTGCCTGGTCGGCGGGGATTCTGATGCCACTTTATTTAATCTGACAATTTCTCCATCCTCTCCTACTGTCTCTTCTAATGTATTCGTATTTGTTTGATCTCCTACAAACTTCCCCTCTCTGATCTTCTGATGAAATAATAAATCTGGGGCCCTTGAAGACACTTCACGGCAGGAGAGTCTAAACGAAAACCCTTTTAAGCATTTAGACTTTTTTAATGTGACAATCCCCTCCTGCAAGGGTACCGTATATGCTGGATTGCTCGTGGCTGCTCCCTGTGAATTACAGGGCCATAAAGCCTTGTTATTTCCAAGGTTAGATTGGCTTCCCTGTCTGTGGAAACAAAAGGATGTGGAATATCATCCTGCCACATGGCTTAACAGCTGATGAGCAGATGCAGAGGATGCTCGTACTTACCATTGGAAAGATGCACACCTGTATCCAGGGTGTGATAGGTGTAAGGCAGACTGTATGTAAGCGTGATGGGGAGGAAAGAGGAGTCTGAGGGAAGGTTTTGCTTATTTTCACTCCTTAAAATGCTTTAGAAGATTTATTAAAAGAAAAAAACAACAAAAGGGGTAAGGACGGTTTTTCTGATACCTGGCTAGTGAATGAAAGGAATAGGGGTAATTGTGGGCAGCTCTGCTCGTTATAAATAGTGATGATAACCTTTGTACAAGCTGTGGTCTGATCTGTTTGTGGTCCTTGCTACTCTAGTCATAAGGCAGGAATTAATTAAACCCAACAGTTCAGGACATGCAGACAAGTGGGACCCATGTCCTGAGTTTTACCAGGAACTCCTTAATGGCCTAAAACCTCTTGGAATACCTGCAGATGACACCAAAGTCTCCTTTATTCAACTTGACACATTACAAAGTGCCTGAGTATAAACTTATCAGGCTGCCACAGCTGCGCTGAGCGCTCAGTGTCCTGCCGCAGGGCTCCCTCCTGCCCACGGTGTGATGGAGAGCACCTCTGCCCTGGATCGAAATGGAATTTCAATGGCGCTGTTAGAGGTGGCTCTGCGCTGCTCCTCTGGGGCTGCCGGAGCCGGGATCGTTAGAGCTGCGGAGTGGTCACCCCAGCTTGAGCATTTTCCAGCACTTGGGAGCAGATGCTCTGCAAAGCCTCTCCTGAGCCCCCTTGTGCTGAGCCTGCAATGATTTGCGGGGTCTTTGCAACTTTCCCGCAAAAGCTGAGCTTTTTCTTTCCCTCTGTTCCTACAGGCACAGCCTGGGAATGGCTGGCCTTTGGTTTAATATTAACGTTTCAGGAGTGTGGGGCCGCGCTGCCCTTACAGCTCTCTCCTTATGCCAACTCTGAGAAGCAAAGCAGCCGTCCCCCTTGCTATTGCAAAAGGCAAATGCTGCATTGTGTCTTGCACGGCCAGGCACTGCTGCAAAACCTGCTGAAATCAAAGGGCTCTGAAAAACGCAGTGCCATCGTGTGGCTTTGCTCCTGGTACCTGCTTGCAAGGCAGGGACAGAGGCTTATCGTCCCCACGCAGCTCTGCAGAGCCGGCCCTGGGATGTGTATCCCCGTCTCTTATTTCTTTACAGTGTGTAATGATGTTTTTGTCTGTTTAGTGGTTTTGGCTGCTGCTGCTCTTCATTGCATTGGATCCCTCAGTCTGCAATGTCTGATTACATCAGTGTCCAGGAGCCCCCTAATCACGTTTGCTGGCGTTTAGGTTTCGCAGAGGAGGAGGGCAGGTTTGGGGAAGCCAGCAGCAAAAGGACATCTCATGCTGGGAAATGAAGCTGCTCTGATCTGGCTTGTGCATTTTTGGCAGGGCAGAGCCATATTTAGGGAGTCTCTGGAGTATGAAGCTTTGCGCGATGGCAGCCCACAGGAGGTTCTGCGTTTGTGATGCTCCAGTACCGCGGGGTTTGAAGCTGCTGGGTCCTGGGAGGCTGGTAGACTTCCAGAGCCCATCCGAGCTCTGAAATACCAACAGTTCACCATGCACGCAGCTAGTACTGATGGGTAAGTGACCTGCCAGGACCACACGCAGAAGCCATACCCGCAAACACCTTCAGCTGTACATGCGATGCCCTGCAGAATGATGACATGCTGCAAAGGCATCCACAAAGCCCTCTGAGCTGCAGGGAAAGGTCCTGCTGCCCTCTCTGCTGGAAAGGGAGGGGAGTAGCTCCGTCAGTCCTGGTGACATGGTCATACAGACAGAGATGCCACCAAATGGCTTCGGGAAATCTGTTGCATGCCAGCTCTAGACCCTGAGCCATGCAGGGCTCATGGTAGCCTCTATGAGCCCCTGCAAGGGGCCATCCTCTTGCCGTTGAGAGTGGCACAGCCCAAAAGTCCATAAAAATTGCAAATCCTTCACTTCTAGCCAAGGGGAGGGACCTTTCCCTCCTCCTGCCTTGGGGTAGAGATGATAATTCCCTTTCTTGTGTGCTAATGGATGTCTCTAAGTGCTTTGCAGACGCATGCATGGCTGCAGAAGTGCCTAGCGCTCTCATTAGTCACATCCCAGTGGCATTGCAAAACTTCGGTCAAGAGCAAAACCAATACTTTGTGCAGGATTTCATACACGGGCTGGCGGCAGCTCTGCACAGAGAAAAAGGGGGCGGCAATGGAGATGGAGAAAATGCCTGACCCAAGGTCACTGAAGGAGAGAACAGTCCAGGTGTTTTATTTCCAGGACCAACAGCCTTTCCTTGTGCTTCTTTTTATCATCATAGCTCTCTTGGATTTGGGTTTTTTTTGTTGTTTCCCTTTTCCAGCATTGGCACCTGCTGTTTCGATCCCATCCGTTGCGAGTGTTTGGGCAGTCAAACACCCGGACTGGCTAAACATCTTTAAGTGATTTTAAAACGAGGGCAAAAACACAAGCTAGGAAGAAAATAATGAAGTTTGTGGCTCTGAATCTTAAGCAGTCGCTTTGGTGGGGCTGTGTAGCGTACATGGATGAACTCACCCCTCTGCAAAGCTTGCCAGCCAATTGGCGGTTCCCTCAAGCCAAGCTGCTTTATAATTAAGTGATAATTGTTTTTGCTGGGGAGCACACAAGAAAGATAAACAGCTTGAGGAATCAATAAGCATCAAGGTCATAGGCTGAGTTATTTACTGAATCATCTGCAATTTATCTCCCAACTTTTCTGTACAAAAGAAAACAGTGACTATTTCACAGAGGGTTTAAAAGTACCGGGGTGAGCATTGTTAACTTTAAAACAAAACAAAACGCTGCAAATTTGGTGGCTTCATTTGAAAAACCTTCAGAATTAACCCAGAAAGGTTTGGAGGCGAACTGCCAAGGTGCAATAGAGTTATCCGTGCACATGCATGCGCACATCCACACATGCACTTGCTCTCTTACATTGTTTTAACCAAATCGATGTAAAGCCCTGCCTGGACACTTACTTCTCATTAGCCTGAATTTGTCCTTAATTGACGTAGACCAAACTGCGATGAACTTGCTTTAAACCGAGCTGTGAGAAGCCCCTCACATCCATGGATTTGAATCGCTTTGAAGCTGAACTCTTGCTCGGCGGAGGCCAGTTTGCAGCACCAGGCAGTCGATGAGCACGGCAGAGGGCTGGAGGGAGCAGGAGGACCTGCAGCGATCGAAAGCAATGGGTCCTTGTTTGCTGGCGGCAGCAGAAAGCGGCCTCTCTGTGCAAGGGCTCTGTGGTGGTCCCAGCCTCGCTCTTGCCTTGGTCCAGTTGCAAAGGGGTGGCTAGATGCATGCTACCCTAAACTGAGAGGCTGCTCCTGCGAGTTAGCTAATGCATCGATGCCTGTAGGTGACAGGTTTGTTGTCTCCTCCTTTGTGGTGTCTCCTGAAGGCTTTGCAGGAGACCCCTCCGTGTGGTCTCCAATCCCTGAAATAACCATTACAGAGCGCTTTCCACTGGCGGAACTCACATCTATTTATTATCCCTATTTTACTTCTGAGCAGGCAGAAAGGACCCAATGGGGGATTTAACTTGTTCAAGGTTATCTACTGAGCCAGCAGCAGAGCGGGGACCCCACATCCCAGTCTGGTACGATACCCAGCGGGCAGCACTGTCCCCTTGCACTGCGCACTAAGGGGGATGTTTAATTTATAGAGCCTCAAGTAAAGTGCAGGAAAGACTTTTCCCTGGGTAGAGACATGCATTATCCTCATTACCTTCTGTGAAATCCAAATAAATGAACTGCAGAACTGATAAATGAGTAAATAGACCAGATATAGGACCCACGTTTCCAGCACTCGGGTGCCTTGAGTGCTCCGGGTGGGAGAACATGTCTATTTAAAATATTTACGCTTTGCTCAGGGTTTGGAGGAAGGCGTTGCATGCTGCTTTGCCCACAGCAGCACCACACTGCCGGCTGGCCCCAAAACAGATTAATAAGATCAAAATCAATCTGGCAGCTCGCTTGCTGGCGTGGGAAGGCTTTTGCCAGCCCCATGGCTGCGAACAGCTCTCCTGCCACGGTAATCTCTTTGTGCCGGATTCCACCTCCCTGCATCTTGCCGTATTGATTCAGTAATCATAGGATCATAAAATCATTTAGGTTGGAAAAGACCTTTAAGATCATTGAGTCCAACCGTTCACCCGGCACTGCCAAGCCCACCACAAACCATGTCTCCAAGCGCCACAGCCACACGTCTTATAATCCCTCCAGGGATGGGGACTCCACCACCTCCCTGGGCAGCCTGTTCCAGTGCTCAACCACCCTTTAGAGGAAGAAATTTTTCCCAATATCCAATGTAAACCTCCCCTGGCACAACTTGAGGCCGTTTTCTCTTGTCCTGTGCTTGTTACATGGGAGAAGAGACTGCTCCTTATCAGAAGACTTGTGCTCCAGACCCTTCCCCAGCTCCCTTGCCTGTCTCTGGACACACTCCAGCATCTTAATATCTTGTAGTGAGGGGCCCAAACCTGCTACAGGATTCGAGGTGCGGCCTCACCAGCGCCAAGTGCAGAGGGATGGTCCTGCCCTGGTCCTGCTGGCCACACCATTTTGGATACAAGCCAGGATGCTGTTGGCCGCCTTGGCCACCTGGGCATGTCGCTGGCTCATGTTCAGCTGGCCATCAGCCAGCACCCCCAGGTCCTTTCCCACCGGGCGGTTTCCAGACACTCTGCCCCAGCCTGTAGCGCTGCGTGGGGCTGGTGTGACCCACGTGCAGGACCCGATGTCACTGCTAGGCTTGTTTGAGGTAAAGTAGCTTTGTGGTCGGCAAAGGGCTGGATGCGTGCAGGCACTCCTGGCTCTCGTTGTGGCAGGCGGTTTCTGGAAGAGCTTGAGCCCAACCTGCTTCTCTCTGATCACTGAGCTTTGGTCTGCTGCTGGGCAGTGCTCTGTGCCTTCTCCTTCGTGTGGGCTCCCTGCAGTGCCCTTGGAGACGCACTGCTGGACTCTCTAAACCCTACGGCTTTTAACATCCTTAATCTCTTGCTGGCTTTCCTAGCTCCTTCCCCTTGTTCTCCCTAAGAACATTCCTCCCCTTTTTCAGTCTCCTGCTTTGTAATAGCCTGATGATCTCCATCACTTTGGTCCCTCTCCAACCAGCAGCGTTTGTTAGTCTCCCTTACGTGGCTGCCAAAGCATGCTCCTATTTCTCTGTTCTTTTTTACTGTGAGCAAAAGCATCGGAGCAGGTAGTTGGAGCCTGCCGTGCTCGTTTCCCTGTGGCATTGGAGCTGAATTTAAGCAAAGGATGGAGAGTGGCCGGCTTAGCGAGCCACCGGGTCCCCAGTGCTTGGAGATGGAGGTGGCAGGAGCTGGCGCATTAGCAGGGATTATACAGCCCATAGCTGTGTCACTACCTGCTGTCCAGTCCTCTGCCTCCAGCCTGGACAGTAGAGTAGGTTTCTGGCACCAGTTCTGTACATCTCCACTAGCTGCTGTGTGTAGTCATGTTTCAGATGAGGTGTGTGTTCCCCCTGGACTTAGGGGAATGATATTTCATTTTTCCCATAGTCTGCCTGGTAGGTCTTTCGAGATGCTTCCCATGCTATGGAGTTCACAGGTTCAAGTAGCCATCAGCATGGTATTATGTGGTTATCTCCGATGGGAGAAAGCAGGGCTGCTTGACCCAAAGGTCCCTTCCAGTCCCCCATACAACTCTCTTTTGTTCAGCTCTTTACTCCAGCATAAACCCAGCGAGCCATGCCGCAACCCCCTTTCCTGCGCATCTGTGCTTCGTGCCACCAGATGCTTTCTAAGTGCCGCGCCTGTTATCTTGGGTTCCTTTATCTAATGAATTTATCATATCAAGGAAGCAATTCACACACCTCCTTCACTCTCGGCAAAGACTGGAGTGCATTACCCATCATGCTAGCGTCCAAAATTACAACTTGGCGTAGATCAATCCTGGCTTTTGAAATCCATTTAAATGGATGTAGCGATCCCCAGCAAGTGAGACTTGAGAGAAGAGATGCTGTGTTAATCTGTAATGAAACAAGAACTAACCCTGAAGGGAAAGACAAGCGAGGGTGAATGGGGCTCTTGTTGGAATGAGCATTTCCCGTGATGTTCTCATTCTCTTTCCGTTTTTGCTATATACCCTCTATTTTTCTCTATCCTTTCTTTCTATGCATTGCCTTTTTCCTTCGGAGATGCTCTATATAATGATCCCATCACTTGAGTTTTACCGAACAGAAACGAGCTCTTTCTTTTATTTCATTTGCTCACGACCCTAAGAAATTTTAAATGGAGATGGTGTTAGTGAAAAGCAAGCTGTAAGCGTGAAGATGACAACCTTATATTATATTTATAAAGTCTGCCTTTAGATGAGTTTGAAAATACTTTCTGTACTTCAGGAAAGAAACTTTTGAAATTACTCTCCCACATTACAATTAATTTAATTTCTTAAAGTTGAAGTGTTTGCAGAGTCAAAAAGTGCTTCCATTTGCTGTATCTCTGTGTCATAAACTTCCCTGCTTTCTAACACAAATTAAATTGTTTTGAAGCTCGAGACTGAAATTTTCAAAAATGCCTAAAGCACTTTGATTAGAGCTGGTTGAAAAAATTTTCTAATGAATCAGTTTTCAAAATGAAACCACAGATTCACCGAAATCAAATCATTTCGTGGGGCCATCACCATTTTCTCATTTAAAATTTCATCAAAATGTTTTATTTCAATGAAGCCAAATCCCCTTGGTTCCGTGGATCACTGTGTGTGCAGGCTATGCTGCAATTTGTAGATGGAAACAGTATTATAGGAGGAAAACAAAGCCTTTGATGAGATTGTTGATATTGCTGAGGTCAACTTTTTTTTTTTTCTAATTGTTTTGGGGAGGTGGGAAACTTGCTTTGTCTGGTTAACGAAGAAAACTATGCGGGTTGGAATTTCCCAAGGACAAAAATGTGGTGTTTGCTCCAGCTGTGGTCTGGGTGCCTATTTCTTCTGAGGTTTCTCCTAGCCCTGGCCCCATCCACCCAACGCTTTCCCAGCTCCCCTGTCAGAGAAGCTCAGCTGTCGCCGCAACTCATAAATCAAAATTTTGTCTGCAGTGTAGCTGGGACAAGATTGCTTTGAAGATTAATTCCTTTGAAAGATTAGGGCTGAGGGCAAGATTAGGACCTTTCTCACCCCTTGAAATGGCAGCGGCGATGTGAAATGTCTCGAGGTCTGAAGGAAATGGCAGGGCTGGGTGGTTGCGGACGTGGTTATGTTTGGGGGGGGGGGCTTGCCTGGAGCGGTGGGGCAGTGGGTCTCCAGCAAGCAGAGGTTGTGTTGCGTGGTGGGTCACCGTAAGCCATGCCTGCATCTCCAGCATCCTGGTCTCCATCTGCTCCTGAGCAACATAACATATTTCCATTGGAAATTGGGGAGTTGCATCCTGGAGGCTGTGCTCCCCCAGATCTCGTCCCCATCCTGAGCCAGGGGGGCTTGCTCTTCTCAGCGCAGTCACGTACATCCCTGCAGCACTTCTCCAAGCCCCTGCTGTGCTTTGGTTGAAGCCCATAGATGTGGTGCCCTCAGTTGTGCACCACGATCTATGTGCAACGGCAATTGCTAATTCTCTTGAAAGGCAGAATATTGCCCTCTGGGTTACGGTCTGCATGACGGGACTCCATCTGAGGTCAAACCCTCCCGTGCTAGTGGTTGGGAAAATGAAGGAATCATCTATGTCTTGAGGAATTTGTCTAGTAGGTGAGCAAAGCACGGAGGGAGGAGTGGAAGGCGTTGCAACTCTGTAATGAATGCCACAAAACGTCGCTAGGCTGACTCAGACAGAAGCCACCATCCTAATAAAAGATTTCCCCAGTCTTTTCAGAGCTCAGCCTTGCTGCCAAGCTCCTGCTTTTTGCAGACCCAGTTCTGGTACATCCCTCATGCCCATACCATTGGTGCTGACTAGTTTTTCCCCTTTTTGCACGATGCAGAGTTGGCAGAATTGGGGTGAAAGCCCCGTCCCTGAGGTCCTTCCCTGGTACTGCTTGCAGTGGATCTCGACACCCCTGTGCTGCAAAATCCCGTGAGCGCGCTGGGCTGGCTGGCCAGGAGGCTTTTCAATTTCCCGGTGCTGGCAGGTGCAGCGGGAAGGTTGGGATTTAGGGTTTGGCCCAGCCATTTCTCCTGCCTGCTTGCCAATTAATCCCCTGCCGAGTAAATACATTCCCTATGCTTTATCATCCCGCAAAGAGTCTTAAAGACAAACAGAAAAGCAAGAAGGAAACAAAACAAGCTACCCGCCAATAAATTAAATGCACCAAGGAAAATGCAGGAAAGACCAAGCAAACCCCAAGCAGCCCCTTCCTCTGAGTTAATTAATTGGAGCCCTGTTTGAGAACAAGCACCCTCTTAAATCCCCCATTGCTGAATGCAATTTTCTCAGTACAATCACTCAGTGTCCCTGACGGACAGGAGCCCAATCACTTCTCGACAGACGGCGAGCGCTGCTGCAGCGCCGGAGTGAAAATAATAGATTTTTAACACTACTGCAAGGCTTGTAAATACCCAGCGAGAAACAACTCCCCCCTGCCAGTGACTGCCTCCCCGTCCCTCCGAGGAGGCCACCGCTGCGAGGAGATGTGGCTGGGCTTCAGCTGGTGTTGCCTACAACAGGGGACGTGGCGGTGACTGACTTCTCCCACCGGTGTTTGCCACGGATGCGGGAACCTGCAGATGCTGGGCTGCGGGATGTGGTGGGTTATTTTTCGTGGAGGCAAAGCCCACGCTGGTACCCCCTGCGCATCCCTGGGGTGGGAGGGCAGCATCGTGGGGTGTGCAACCACCGTGGGAAAAGGCTAGGAAGGAGGAAGGCTGGATGGGGGTTGCGTATGTGCAAGCAAATGGCCGGAGTAAAACTCAGGATGCATTTCATGTAGCTCCAAGCGGCTTTTAGCTGTTAAATTGCCGGCTGTGTCCTTGACTATGAACCAGCCCTGAAGATTTTGGTGACTGCCTATGTGGCGCTGGCCAGCTGGCATGGGTCATGGAGGTCAGCACTATTAAAGGCCTAATTCTCGGGCACAAGGCTAACGACTTAACTATGTTTATAATATCAGCGAGAACCCATGTCAAATCCATTGTTACATGATGTGACCAAATCCATTACTGCACACATGGAAATCAATTACTGCACATTAGGGAACATTTAACACTTGAGCCTTTTCCGCCGCGTTGTTTGCACGGCGTGGCTGGAGGAATCGTTATCTGCCACTCTGGAAATGGATTTTCTTTTTTTTTCTTTTTAATGTCTGTAACAAATGTGCACAGGTACGGAGCAAAACACGCGTGCAGAAGCGCTTGGTTAATGGCGAGGGGCTGAAGCAGAGTGGGACGGGGATGATGGGCGGTGCATGAGCCGGCGTTACTACCGACAGTGCTTACCCCAAATGAGTGGGAATAAATATTTTCCTCTGACATGTTCACACATACTCCTCTATCTGATGTTTCTGTCTCTCGGAGCCACCTACTCCCACATAGGCAGCAGACATCCCTGCGCTCATTGGCCCACACTTCTGCATTTCTTTTATCTTTTCTGTGTATTTAAGCAAAAAAAACCCCCGACAAGCAGACAACCCTGCATGTTCATACTGGTGTCGCAGAGGATCCAGCAAGAAAATGGTGTGTTGGGATGTGCTGTGGTGGCAGGAGGTGGGGGAGAGCCCGTGCTTGCTGTTGCTCGGGGAGCTTTGGCTTCACCTTCCTCCTCAAACACACTCGCCTCCTGATGTTTGCAAGGGCTGAGAAGGGATTTGAGGACACAGATAGACAAAAGCAACGCGTAACAGCGGGAAGGGAGAATCCCCTTCCTGCGTAATGGGATTGAACGGAGCTCTTTCCCACCCTGGAGCATCCCTTCCCATCTCAGGGAGGTGGGGGGGACTGGAGTGATGCATCTCTCCTTCTGCAGCAGCCCTGTGCACCCCTCACCCTGCACCCTCTCCCAAATGCCCAGCCCCACATCAGGTTTTTCCTTTCTACACCTGCTTGCACGTCCCACCTTGCCCCCAACGCTAACGCGCTCGCCTGGCAGGCGATCGGCACCTTTCTTCTCCCGCGCACACCCTCGCACACGCACAGGGATGGAGGAAATGGATGAAGGTTAATTTTTTTGGTCCCTCTCATAATGACTCATCCATAACGATTTCTATTGGTTATATTTCCTTGTGTGACAGAAACAATTTACTGCATTCCTGCAAAGCCTATTTTCTCTGCATGATCTGCTTGTGTGGAGGTTTGGGGAAGTAATTTACAGATATTTTGCCTCAAAATAGCTTACAAAGACAAAAGAGTCCTGTTGACACCAAGGTGCGCTCCTTGTGAGCTAGGGAAACAGGATAAAACAGCTTAAAAATAAAAACGCTTTCTGTTAGTCACTCAAAGTCAAATTCTACATCACACGCCACGGTCAAAAGCTCTTTTTGCCAGTGGGGACTCGGGGAGGAGAAGGGCTTCTCTGAGGATCGCTTTCGATTCGGGCTTGGGTTGTAGGAGACATCAGTCAGCAGGAGCTTCGGTGGGGGTTTGGGATGCTCCTTATGGATCTGGTCCTGTATATTCTGCTATAGGGGAAAGGCAGCCACAGGGCTGCTGCGGGCCATGAGAGCACAGTGCTCCCCAGCCTCCGCTGGGTATGATTTTGGTGCATCTGGCTGTGGGATCGGGGTTTGAAGCCCGGGAAGAAGTAGGGGGTCGTGAAATGATGTGTTTTGGCAGAGCCCAGGTTTTCTTTCTGTGTTGGTGCCCACCGGCCCCGCCATAACCTGCCCGCCTAGCCAAGCTGCTGCCTACGCTTGCAGCTCTCTCCCTGCTCCGTGAGCAATAAGCTCTGAGATAATGACTGTGCAAGGTAATTTGCTCAGGCAAATGCTTCTGCTAATGTGCTCGATGCTCTGTGATGGATAGCTTGGTTATTTCTTGGGTGTCCACTGCTCCCGGACCTAGTTCCCCCTCCCTGCTTGTTCCCATTGCCCCCTGAGCTCAGCATCTCCTGTGCCTAGCAGGGCACGGGAATCACCTGTGGCTGATTTGAATGGAAGCAGCAGGGGGGAATTTCATGTTTGCTTCTCCATCTGCTCGTGCACTTGGCCTTGAATTTAGTTAGCGGGCACAGTGGCAGAAAGGTGAGCGTTGCCATCCGCTCTGAAAGCAGGCACGGTTTTGCCTTCCCCTGCAGTCACTGCTGTAGATAACAACCCCCCGGGCTGGGAGCAAAGGCCACTGTCACTGTCACACCAGAAGCTGCCCGGGGGTGGAGGCAGGTCGATGTGCCAGGCGCTGGGTGCCTCGGCCAGGCACGGGGGCTATATTAGAGAGGGCAAGAGGAGGGAGAAAGGTTTCTGTGCCAAAATGCTGGCCTGCACTGACGGGCACGGCTGGAGTCAAAAGGATGCGGTACACGCGATGCATTGGAAACCTGGGAGCTGGAGCAAGGACATCTGGTATGAGCCTGTGCTGGTTTAACTCGTGATGGGGGAAGCAGAAGAAGATACCAACTGGCCTAAACATTGTGCCTTGCACTCAGACTGAATCCTGTCTGGGTGCTGCAACTGGCCTGTCAGTGGTACCTGTCTCCTAATTGTTTGGGATTCACTGGGAACTCTTAGCTGCCTTTTTGCTTTCCCTTATTTCCATGCTCTGTTGATTTTTGGGGAAAGAAAATGCTAGTTTTGTGACTGACTTAGTGCTGTGAAGCCTAAACTGACCAGAAATTTCTCAAGACGTGCTGCTTTAACACATGATGCTCTTAGAAGAATCGCAAGCTAATTGCCAGTGTCAAGGTCAGGAAAAGCATTGGCTGTGGCTCTACGTGCCACTTAAAATGATCCACTACTCAGCCTAATCTGGGAGCACATTTTGGAGGTAGGAGGAGAATGGGGCTGTGTGTCAGAAGGTGGTAGGGGCTGTCACAGCTCTGCTGCATCCCGCAGGGCTCCCCATCAAATACCGTGTCTGGAGGTGGACGGAAACCAAAGTCTGGCTCTTGCTTGGACCCCCTATATTTTTGCAGAAGTGTTGGTGTTGTGCTGCAAAAAAAATGGATGGGTGAAGGCGATGGTAGAGCTGTGACACTCGAGGGAAGTGCTTGTGCTGCTGGCACCGCTCTCCCTGCACCCTGGGGAGCTCGAGTCAGGGACTTGAGCGTGGTACCTGCATCCTTCCAGCATGTGAGTGCCCCTTGCTGTCCCCTCGCAGGGCAGCAGCGTGATGCTGGGGTGTTGGAGCGGGTCAGGGGAGTTGCTGATCCAGCTGTGGGGAAAGGCAAGCACTTGTTTGCAGGCGCAGGTCAGCCGGTAACGTCGGCGGCAGCAAACACTGCCTCTTTATCCTCCTCCTGCCCTGCAAACATAAGCCCTCTTGTTGCTGCGCATCGCGCTTGCAGCAAAGCCCGAGGAGCGGGTTTGAGTGCTGCTGCAGGCTCGGGCCAAAGGCTATCGTTAACCCAGCTGTCAACGGGCCCTTTGTGCGGGGAGCAAAGGCAGATGGCTGCGACGTGAAGCCCGTTCCCTCCGTGTGCTGCGGGTGACCAGATATGATGCAGCTTTGTCACAGCGGTCCCTGATGCAGCATAGGGTCTGGAGGAGCTTAGTTGCACCAAGTGCCTGCAGCCCTGGTTGTGTTCGGTGCTGAACAAAGCCAGGAAGAGCAAGAAGCGGTGTCGCCATTCTCCGTCTCCTCCCAATACCACCTTTCTCCTCCTGCGGCTCACTTGCCCAGCTCCCTGCCTCAGGGAGGGCTCAGGGGCTGCTTTTGCAGCTCAGGAGCATCTGTGGATGCTGTCCTCCCTGCCTGAGGGCTGCAGAGCTGGGTTTGATCATCTCCAGGAGCTTTCCAGGAGATGAGAAAAGGTGGTGCTTCTCCTGAGAGCAACGGAGGAGATCACATCAAGGTTTTAACCCCTCCTTGGTGAGGGAAAGGGTTGATGGCTAAATGCCAGTTTGCATGGGAGGCAACAGGAGAGAGGAATCGGCTGCTGCGGCCGGGCAATAGTACAGCTTCATGCTTTGCCATGGTCACACTGGTGATTACAGCCCCATGCTGCCCACACACCTCTGGCAACTGCAGGTTCTTGTCTGCTCTGCTGCATCGCCTGCCCTCTCTGCTGGTGGTGCCCCAGCAGCACGGGTGAGCAGGTGATGGCCTGTACCAGCACGTGGGAATAAGCACCATCCCTTTGAGGGCAGGGAGCTGCTGGCATTAGGTACCAGCAAGCGTGCAGAAGTGGCACAAGTGGCAGCAGCAACTGCTACCAGATCCAGGCTGAGGTCTGAAACCAGGCTTGAGGATAATATCTTATGAAAATGTCTTTGGTTTTTTTTTCAGACCAGCCAGCCAGCCTTGATAGGAATCTTTCACTTGAAGTTTTAACTATTGAAAATTCCTCTTTTGAAAATACAAAATAACTTTTCCTGGATGCTGAATGTATTTGTTGCAAATGTGGTTCAAGCACATTTTTATTCAGGGCTATTTTAAAAAATCACCCACAAATCTGGAGGATCTCTTCTTCCTCGAGCCATCCTGACCCACTGTGAATATTCAGTTCTGTTCCAAATAAGACCAGACTTGAAGCAGATATAAACTTCACCTCTACGCAGAGGTCTGCTCTTGTGCTCATCCCTTGAAGCGTTCAGGGAAGAATTTAAGGGATGTACATGCTTTTTTGCGGGTTTGTTGGCAAAAAGCTGCATTTCTCCCCAATTTAGGCAGCTTTGATGATGTTCTCAGGTCTGCATTTAATCTCCTTTTTTTTCCCTATGCCTTTTGCAACAGAACAAAAGCCCGAACCGCCGGTGTGCAGAGCAGGTAGCAGAGATCTTGTGTAACTGAGCCCCAAAAGAGCAGCCTTGGCTGGCGAGGCTTCTTTCCCTGCTAATTTGAAATGAGGTGAGCGATGGCAAATTGAGTTTCAAGGGCAGCAGAGACAACTTGTCAATTTAGCCTCGGCTTCTCTCTGTCGGTGCAATCCTTAGGAGGTGGATCTGAAGCTTGTTTACGGCAGTGGATATAATAGCTGCAATCCCCCAGGTAGATTAAGCAATTTCTTCATTTAGGACTCTCAAAACTCTATGACATTTTGAGGGATTTTTCTTGACCTTGCGAAGGGTGAGCGCTAGCTTCCCCTGCCACCTGCATGACTTTTTCTAATGACTCCAGGGGGGGAAATAGAGTTTGTCAGGATGGAAATTGCCATCGGATTGGGTTTGGGAGGGAGATGTGGGTCTGAGCAGTGCTGGAAGGCAAGGAAGCCTTCCCACCACCTTCTCCGTTGGGTTTTAGTGATTGCATTCCCACCCGGGGATGTGGCTCTTTGAGTGGTGGGTGAGCAGGTCCTGTCCTCTTTGCTTGCCTCAGTTTCCCTGTCTTAAACCACCCTTGGTTTAAGAAAAATAACAAAATAAAACCATTTAGAGATTTACTGGCAACATGTGTTGGGCAAAAGGAGGGAAACAGTATTTATTCTCACGGTAGCATCCGAAATCAAACAGGTGCTTTGCGAATAGAGGAGCAGCCCCAGTCTTAGCAGTGAAGCACTTAAAATAAAACAGATGATGAGGCACTGGGGGAGATGTCGAGGCAGTAGCAGTGTTGGGGAGAAAAGGCATGAGCCAGCTGTGAAGGCCATTCCCTCAGATGCCGTTTTGGAAAACCCACAACCTATGACTTCGATCTAAAGCCCAAGTTTGTACTTGGCGAGCTAAAGGGCTTACCTGATCCCCCCAGGTGCTAAAGCCTGGCCCGCGGGGGTGGATAAGCGGCTAAAGCTGGACGCAGCTGCTGACGTACTCATTTCTTGCAAGGTCTACATGCTGTCGAGGGCTGGAGCGTGGATGCAATGTGAGCTGTAGGTAGCGTTGTCTTAGCTCCTCCTGGGCAAAGAGGCAACTGGGAACTGCTGGGGGGGGGGTTGCAGGGGGGGCAGTGGAGCCGAGACATGCAGAAACCTCAGCAACGCTTGAGCAGGTGAGGCATCTATCTGCTGCAGGTTTCAATGGGGAACAGGCACCTCTCTGGCTGGTGCATGTGAGGATGCCACCAGGCAACTGAACTACATCTTTAGGTACCTAAACGCAAATCTGTCTCTCAGTAGCTGCCAGCGTGGATCGGAGCGATAGTGCATCCATCCCAGGACCCTGTCCACAGTTGCAGGCACCCCTGGCTGCCCAGGGAAAGGTGGAAAAAGAATTTGCACCGGAGCAGGCAGACCAGGTCAGGATAAACGGCAGATTGCTGTCAGCAGGGGCATTAGTGGGATAAATGGGCAATGAGGAGCCTCTGCCTGGATGCTGAAATTCCTGGAGCAGAAAAAAAAGCCAATGAAACTTTCTAAATTTTAAGACAAAGCCCCCAACTGCAACCTGAAAGCTTTCAAGGCAGAAGTGTGGTTGGTGACATCCCTGCTTACCTCCCCACTCCGCTTGCAGCTGATACGCTGTCTGATTAAGTCTCAGTAGCATGAATGTTCACAGCTGCATGTAGGACATGGAAAGTGCCTAATGACTGCTCGAGCTGGCGTAATTCCTAAGTAGGTATGGCATGTGGTTGCTCTGTAAAGGATTTCAGGACTTGACAGTCTGTGAAAAGTGATAGAGGAGAGAAATGCCAGAGCGGGGAATTAAACACATGCACAGATTAAATGAACTCGGTACTGACAAAGCAGGACTGCTCTGGTGTTGCCTGAGCCTGGCTCGGGCTCACGCGGCCGGGGAGCAGCGAGCTTTTGGGGGGGCGTGCACGGAAAGCAGGCGAGGACAGTGCATGGATGGGAGGGGGCGCGCAGAGCGAGCCTTGGGTCCACCCAGCCCTCATCTTTTGGTGATGCTTCCAGAGGTTTCTTGGATGCTCCGGAGGTTTCCACGTGCAGCAGAGACCCACCAGCTGCCTGCTCTGGGTTCCAAGCCCCAGCTTGCCTCCCAGCAGCTTTCTGTGCCAGTATTTAGGGTGGAAAGGTGCAGGATCTGTCCCCCTGGCCTTTGAGCCTGGGGCTGTCTCACCGTACAAACGCTTGCTTGGGGGAACTGTGCCCATAAATCCCCTTCCCTGCCCATCTTCCCCTCTCCTGCTATCACAGAATCAGAACCATTTAGGTTGGAAAAGACCTTTGAGACCCACCAGCTCTCCCTCCCCTCCACGCACACATCCTCTCCCCGGTTTTCGTTATGATAATTGAGGAATTAAAGTAATTTTCAGTATTTTTAAACCAAATGATGAACTCATGGGCTGCTTTTGCTGCTGCCATATTGCCAAGTGTCTTAATAGACCTATTTCCTATTTAAATATACTTCATATGTCATTGTTCAGATGGTCAATGTGCAACAGCCACTATAACCATCCCTGGTTATGCAGTGAGAGTAAGAAACCAGTTTGTGGAAGCCTAATAAAAGAAATTTATCAGTGTTTTGGGCCAGAAATAAATACCTGGCAAGGACTGTGTAGTTTAAGAGGACATTATGGGGATATGGTGATATTTTAGCATTTGGATGCTGGTTGAAATGAGAAAGAAAGTGAGGTCCTCCAGGCTGTGCGTGCCCTTGGGAGGACTAGCTGGATTGCTTGTTTTTATTCCTTGTACCCGTGTTGGCAACATAAGCGTGTGGGGGAAACCAGCAGCGCAGCACCAGGGAGAAGCTTGTAGGCTCTAAAGGCAGGATCTGAAATTCATACTTTGGGGCAGGATGCTGCTCTGGGCTTTTGGGCTTCAGCCCCAACACTGGAAAAACTCTCCTTGGCTTCAGCGAGCTGCTAAAGCTTGCTGAAAAGCAGGAGCCTGGTTTGCTCCGTGGCTCCTGAGTGCTCCAAAAGGTGAGCAGGAGCCCAGCCTGGCTCTTAACCTGCCTGAAAGGGGCACGGGTAGCTTTGCCCTCAGCTGGAGCAGGCTGTCTTCCATCCCTCCCTTCGTGGCTGTTGGGGCTATAATGAAACAAATGAAATCAATAGTCCGGGAAAAAAAAACCCCAAACAAAACCAAATAAAATAAAATGGACCCCAAAAGAAGTCAAAAGTATCATAATAAAGCGTAAAGTGTTGGAATAAATATTATTAGAGTGTCTTCGGCAGCAATAAAAAGATTAATTTGCTATTGCAGGAAAGAAAAAAACCCAACAATGTATTTATGCTAAAAATTGCTGCCAAGAATTGCTTTTCATCTAGTGCATTCTGTTTTATTGGGTTTTGCCTTTTCACCCTCCCCTTCTTTCCCCATCTCTCGGAGATATCTGTATTGCTGTAGGTGATTGTGAAGGTCTGATCTATTGGTAGGACATCCCTCAAACATCTCACATGCATCTCCCCAGGGCTCTGCGACTTGGAATTTGACTTTTTCTTTCTTTTTTTAATTTTTTTTCTTTCCCCCCCCCACCCTCTAGAAACTGATTTGCCACCGGCTGCTCTAAGAGGGTTATGCATACTAGACTGGCAACATCTGATGTATGGCCACATTTGGAGCCACAGACTACACCAGCCTTAATAACATTCTTCTTTACAAAGTGCTTACTGTTAAATATTTATGAGACAATGCAAGAGCAACCACTGCCATCGTCCACGGGTGTGTGAGCATTCCTTCTCCCTGCTATTTAATGGCCCTGTGTTTTGGAAGGCAGGTAGGCAGCCTCCCCTTTATTATTCCTACATAGTTGTGGGCTTGCCAAGCCTCGACCTGCCCTTACTAAACGTGTTTTCAGTGGCTGAGTATTGGGCATTACGGATTTATTCAGGGCAAGGGACTGTGTGTGGAGTCAGAGGGCTAGGTTTTTAAAGTCCTCCTAACTGCTCCAGCCTGACTGAGGTCCAGGGGATATGATTTTTGTTGATGTGCAGAGGATGGAGGCTCCTGGCGAGTGTTCGGCTGTGGAGCGGGAGGAGTTGGAGTGAGATGAGGTCCTGTTCCGAGATGCTTTTTTCCTTTTCTGCCTGTTTATTTTAAAAACATGTTCTCAGTTTAAGGTCAAACTCTTCCTCTTACCTTAGCCCCCATCACTCCCTGGGAGGTCTCTGAGGCTCTTTACACCTCCGGTTTGGCTCTTGTTCCACCCATAAATCTTTTAAAATCTCCGAATGCCAGTTAGGTGCAGCTGAAAGAGGGGCTGGAGGGGACATAGGTGGCTTTTTTCTGCCCACAGGGAGGATAAAAGCGCTGCTGCCGCTGGCTAACGATGCCTTTCCTTTGGTTTGGGAGGGCTTATTTTGACAGTCGCAAATCCCGGCTCTGTTCTCCATGGTGAGAACGTATCACTGCTGGCAATTCTAGTGTAACTTACATGCGGCATCATTAAAGCATATATTATATCCCAAGGGGAGACGGTCTAAACTCAACATTTCCAATTGTTTTAAAGTTATCTGATTTTATCCGAGCGATAACGATCTACAAATTGCACTAGTCATCTCCAAAAGCAGGCTTTCCTGTAATGTCCTCTTTGTGTCGGCTGCCAGGGAATTGCTTTAATAAGCATAACTAGCTCTAATTAGCATTTCCACCCGTAGGTTTGGAGCTTTTTTTTTTTTTTAGGGAGGAGGTGGCCTCACCCATTGCTTTGCACAGAGGGAATGGGAGGCACAGCCAGTGAAGCCCGCTGTCCGGGATGCTGCCGGAGCACCAGGCTGCCTTGAGGCGCCTTGGCACTTCTGCCGGAGGTGCCAGCCAAGCTCCGGAAAACCTGCACAAGCGTGTGAAAACGCACAGAACGGCTTTAACTCCTTCAAAAATTGCCTTTTTAATTTTTAACCTCGGAAAGGGGGTTTTGGTTCAGCGCCAGGCTGAGTTTCCAGTTGGTGCTCCCTAATTTTTATTTTATTATCTGAACATGGAGGGGATGGCGGACACGTTTGTAGCCTCCAATTCAGCATAAAGCGATAACGCCGCACGACTGAAATGCTCTTTACTCCAGTAGCTTCCACTCAATGATAGGGAAAGAGCTCTAAACCTGGTCACGGTGGCAGAGCAGTGTTTCTGTACAGCCTACTGCAAGCCAAGGCACCTGTAATAAAGGAGTGAGATTACAGCAAGGAGGCTTTTAGGGTAGACAAATTGGGGTGATTCTCTAGCTTGCTGCTTGCTACCTATTTACTCAGGCAATGGGCTGGGTCATAACAATTTGCAGGGAATGCTGGATGCAGGGTTTCGCTGCCACCCCGTTATCTCTCCCTCGTGGCGAGCAGAAGTGGTCCCTTAGGATTGCTGGTGCTCGGAGGATACACACAACTAGAGGCAGGGCTATGCAGTCCCAGCTCCTGGACTATTTAATGTGAAATCATGGCTTTAATCTTCCCAGAGGAAGTTTTTAACCCTTGTAAGAGAGAATAAGGCAGGTGCTGTCAAAGGGCATAGAAAAAGGACCATGCATTTATGTACTCCCATGATTTTTATGATTACCTGAGGACATTTGGGCCATGGAAGACTTAGTGCATATATATATATATATATATTTATTTCCTTGGTCTATCTGTATGGTTACACGGCATGTGTGTGCACGACGTGTCGGCAACTCAGTGCCGTGGGGCTGACTGTGCTAGAAGCCTCCTTTGCCTCCCAACATTTATAGTCAGTGACAGACGGGGGACGTGGTCTGGGTGGGTGAAGAAGGGGAAAGGCATGAAGGACCGAGACCTGGGACTGAGTGATTTGGCAGGACACTGGTGGTGGAAATGTCATCTGGCTCGACAGTCGCTGCTGTAGGCTTGAAACCATCCCAGCCATTAGATTGCTTGCTGCTGCCGGGTGAGCCCCCAGGATGTGCATGTTGAGCTGTAAATGGGACACATAATATTACTAATAATTTCACAGGCAGCTCTGTTCACTTCTGAAGTGAGAGGAGACACTTGTGCTATTCTGCCTAGCTCTCTTTATGGTATAATCTCCCATTGAGATTCAAGGCACAGCTTCGCTAATTAAAATGATGAATGCTGGAGGAAGGCTTTGGGTTTGGGTTTGGATTTATATTTTTTCCCCCCCCTTCCTCTGGTAAGTCTTGCTGGCATCTGCACGCACAAGAGACTGCTTCAGGCAGAGGATATTTGCTCGCTGGATGAGTACCCCGGATAGATAGAAACGCTCCTGTACCCACACACAAATACTGGCTGAGAGATACCTGAGCCCCACCGAAAGCTCGTGCGAGCCTGGGTTTTGTGTCAGTGCACACAGCCGTCATGGTGTCTTGCGCTGCACCTTTTGGAGCCAGCCTTGTGCAACGCTGGCCCTGCAGCCACCGCCTCACCTGCCTGCCAGGAAGGTGCTGAGCTTTGGGATGAGGCGGCTTCATGGCTTGAGCATCCTTCCCACGGTGAGCTGCAGCTCTCCTGGGGATGCTGGCCTTGGGATGTGGCAGGGCCAGCGCTGAGCTGGGGTAGCTGTAGGGCTGCTGGCGCGATGCGCTGGAGCTCCTGCAGAGACGGGACACCTCTCCAAAGAGCTGCCATGCTGCTCCCTACTGGCAGCCACATATTGGTGACAAGACATTATTATTTTTTATTTCTTTTTTTTGCAAATGAAGCTACAGCTATTAGTTGCCTCGTCCCAGCTCCAGGGGCAGAAAGCAAGGAGCATGGGCAGCAGTCACTTGTGCATTGCTCACCTTCCCAAAGCCCCACCGGGAGCTTTGGTTTTGGTTGCCCACCAACACTTTTCTACTTTAAAAATGTCTTGTGTTTTAATTAATAAAAAGACAGGCTAAATTAAGAGATCTGATGGGCTCTCTTATCCTGTAATTAAAGCCTGTTTTTGGAGTACAGCCTTGAGCACAGGCATGGAGGCACTCGAGAACAGCGTTTCCAAGCGGTGGGAAGATCTGGGAGCAGATGTGTACTCCGGCGGGTTGTGAGTGAAGGGAATGAATGAGCAGAAACGCATCAGGATGGTTCGCTTGGGGGATTGAAATGTCTGTGTCGTGCTGTTACCAAAGCAGAGCTTTAAATAGGAGCACTCTATAAGGTGCTTGCATAACCAGCGTGCTAACATTAGCTCCTGCATGGGGCAGGGAGGCTATATGGGGAAAAGGGGCTAATCTAGAGAAAGCAGGATTATTTTTCTGGGTTTGGGATTTTTTTTTCTTTTCTTGTTACATCTTCATTGCCCTCCCTGTGTTTCTGAACCAGAGGATGGAGATGATGGTCAGGTTGGACATGCCCCTGAGGGTTATGCATGCAAAGGGTGGCAGGAGGCTGCCACATCCCTGCGGTGCCATACAGCCTTGTGCCAGCCAGGCTCTGGGGCTTGCTGTGAAAGCCCCATTGTGTGTGCGGGCAAGGAGCTGCCCGGGGCATTCACAATTGTTTCTCCTCCTGACAAGATGGCTCTTGTCCGAGCGCTGGCCTTCAGCTGGAGCATCCCACATCCCACGTCAAAGGCACCCCAGGGCCGTCGGAGCCATCCCAGGGCCGTGTCACTCTCCCCCCAGCCCTGAGGGATGGGCAGAGCTGCCTCTGGCTCCCTGGCTGGCTTTGCCTGCCCTGGAAGAGGTTTGCATTCAGCTCCTTGCTTCCCCAGGACCGCGAGGGCTGGAAGCATTTGCCAATTCAAAAGTGCAAAAAAACCTTCATACCTGGGCCAGAGGGAGAAGATCCCAAGTGACTTGATCAGTGCCTGCTTACCAGCATGTCCTCTGAGCATGCAAGGAACAAGTGACAGCCTTGGGAAAGGGGTGACGTGCATTGCCCCAGGCTCCCAGCCCAGGGAGCAGAGGGGCTGGGTGTACTGCCCTGCTTGAAGCTGGCTTTTCAGCTCCCTTGCTCCTCCCTGGCATCTTCTGAATGGCATCAGAGCGGGTAGCAGCCCTGCACGTGCTTTTCTGCTCCTCTTTGAATTCTGCAAAGCCCTGGAAATGGTAAAACTCAGGTACTCCATGTGTTGTCACCTAATTCTCCCCTCGGGACGCAGCTCGGTGTGGTGAGACCTGGTCCCTACGCACTTGGAAAGGTGGAAGCAGATTCCAGCTCAGGTCGAATTTCCATCGGTCTTTGGCTGGCAATTTTGCAGCCAGCTCCTCCACCTCTGATCCAAACAGCTGTGCTCATGGGGCATGGGAAGGCATGAAAATCTTCAGGCAGATGCTCCAACTCGAACTGCTCTTTAATTCGGATGATTTAAATGGAAATCATGAAAGCTTACTGCATGCAGGACGAGTCCAGCCGCTCCGCAGCAGTTGAGCGTTGTGCATTTTATGATCTGAGCTTTTGCAGGACTGGATTAGTTTGTTTTCATTTCCCCTCTTGCCTGCTGATCATCCAACTGTCTCAGTGTTTGGGTGAGATGCAAAGATGCTTAGAAATACCAATAACAATTAAAAATAACAGGCAGTAGAACCAAAACTGCAGCCTGCCGTTTGGCTAGCGGCCGTTGGAAACGGCTCAGTCCCGAGGTACAGAGGTAGGACCTGCACGAAAACCCCGTGTCCTGGAGGCTCTGGGTGGTGGCGGTGGGGTTTCGATGGAGAGCAGCCCCCAACCCCTTCTCTAACTCTCCCTGGAGCGTGTGTTTTAAGATGTGTAAGTTATATTTTCTATCTACATTGAGTCACTCGACTCCAGCGTCCCACCCTCCGAATCCATCTGGCTTTCTGCCCACAAGATTATGTTACATAAACCACCCCTAAATGCAGTGTCTGGGAAAGTGCCTTTATGTTTTAATTTCCAAATAGGCAGGCAAAATTGAGTGCTCTGATTGGCATCTGCAATCAGAACCCCATTCAGCGGGAGCTGTGAAGGGAGCTGATTGCAACGAGCGCTGCTCTGACCTTCTGGGGCCTCTGCTGCTGCCTCTGCTTCATTAACAGGATAAATATTTTTCCAGAAACAACGTTTCTGAGCTGCCAGAAGTCATGACAGGGATGGGGACTATTCTGCAGCGCGGTCTGTGTTGAGGCAGCTCTCTCACACACTCAGCAGCTTAAGATTTGGGTGATAAATAGGTATTTTTAGCAGGCTGGTGATGCTGCCTGGGATGTGGCTGGGGACACCTGGGCTCCGTTCCCGCGCTGCCACCGAGTGTGATCCTCCTTCCTTCTGCGCTTGCCTTCCCCAGCAGCTTCCCTCCCTCCTTTTCCATTGAGCTTGTGAGTGATGCAGAGCAAGGCTCCTAATTTGGGATGTTTTGTCTAATGGAGCCTTGATGTGGTCCCAGTGCCTTGGGAGAAGGTCCCGGGACTTAGACTGGCAATGATGGTAATGGGACAGTAAAGAGCAGCTGGAGATCTGTGTCCCAGGAGCACATCAGGGACATGGGCATGGCTGATAACCCTCAGTCCTGTGCTGTGGCCGTGCCGCAGTGCCCACCAGTTGGTACAGAGTCAAATGCCGCGGAGTGCCAGAGCCTGGTACTCGGATAAAAGCATCTGCGGCATCAGCTGAGCCCCTCCAGCGAGTTACAGCTTGGTCTCCGCTCCGGGGGCCTCTTAACATCCTGCAGCCGGTAATAGATGTTTTTAATTCTCAGGGAATTATTGAACAAACATCAGGGAAATATGTTTTACAGTCCAGAGCCGGCTCTGAGCATCGTTAACATTGTTATTGGAGACGAGGCGGATGATTTAAGCAGGGACCTCTGACAAAGACGCACACCTGTCCATGAATAAAAGGCTGCAGTTTAATACCCGCGCTGTTAATTAAGAGGAGGATGAGGGTCAAGTGTAGTGCCCATTTCAAAGGTCTTCCAAGCCTGGCAGGCGAGGTGACGGCGCTAATGCCTCCTTCGCCGCTCCTTGGCATGCCGAGCAGGCACTGGCTGCAAGAGGGGGTCTCATAAGGGCACGCAAGTGTCGGACACCTCATGTTAGCTGTGGTCTCATGCCACGTACTCTCAGCGCAGAGCCAGGCGGTGCGGCGATGGAAATGAGCAGATGCTGCCAGCTTAAAGAGCGGGAGCGCATCCGTCTCCTATCAGAGCAGAGCAAACTGCCCTTCTGGCCAGGCACTGACAGCCGTCAGCATCCGCGGCTCCGGCTAGAGTGGAGAGAGGCTGGCGCATCCCTTCACCGCACGCCAGTGCTTTGGCAGCACTGGTTCCCCACCGACCTGCCAGCCTGCCCCAATGCCGGCGTTTGGGGGTTTCATCAGTTTGTTTTGCATCGGGCAAAAGGCATCCTGTCACCCTGCGGCAGTGAGCTCCTGAGCTCCTGCATCACCAGAGGTGGCACAAGGCACATCACCAGTGCTGGTGTAAGTGGATTTAACTTTGCTCAAGCGAGGGGTAAATGCAGCCAGCTCTGACTTGGGCACCCGCGTCTCTGTGCAGAGATCCTAAACCTGGGTGGTTGCATCCACGCTGGCAATGCAGCACTGTATGCAAGCGCTCAGGTCGGTGCGTGCTCTGGCTGTTAAGACAATGCTATTTGCTTTAAAGGTAACATTGCACGGTTGCACGTCATTGCTCCTTGCTCTGGAGCTGCTCAGGGCTTTGCTAAGCATGAGTGAAATGAGAGGATCACGTCTCCCAAGTGATAGATCCGGGCTGGCCAGCCACGGGTGCTGTCGCAGGTGCAGCGGCACCAGAAATGCTGTGCTCGGAGCTGTTTGCCGTATTCAAGATAAATTGTCATAACCCACGTGCCAGGGTGCTCCACAGCCAAGTGATGCCAGTGCAACACCCCTGTGAGCTGAATTCCGAGGGAACAGTGAAGCAGGGAATTGCACCTTCACGCTGTTGTGGGCTGAGCTGGTAAAGGGAGAACTCATGCAACAGACCCAGGAAAAAGCTCTGTTTGCACTCACTTTCCATCTTCCCTCGCTCTGCTGAGGTCCCTCTTGTTGTATTAGGGCTTGCAAGGACTCAGCTGGGCTGCTTGAACCCACCTCCCCTGGGCACGGCGGGCACGCCCCGAGGTATGGCACGTCCTGCCCTGCCTGGTCCCGCTTGTCCCCAACGTCTTTGTTAGTGGCTGGAAAGGTTGATTAAAAAGCCAGTGCTCGAAATGTGATAATCCTAGGAGGCCCTCAGAAGCTGAAATCTTGTATTTTGGCTGTCAGTGAGCTCCAGAAATGCTGGTAAACACTGATTTTGCTTCATTTGGATGCAGAGATGAGCCTATGGGAGATTTTGGAGAAGCAGAGCTTGTTTGCATGCATGTTTAAGCGCACAGGCATAGTCATACACATGTTGGCGTACAGTTCAGTTCACTTGCATCCCGCGTAGGCAGCCATGCAAAGAAATTACTTCTGCATCGGTTGTGTTCCTTTATTACAATAAAGGACCAGCAGCTGGTGAGCTCCTACTGCTCCTCGCCTGCCTCCCCTTGCACCAAACAGCATCTCTCCTCCCGTGTAACGTATCTTTTCTCCACCCACACATCTCAAATCGGTTTTGGTGTCCTACTCTACAGCTTTCCCACTGCCTGTGGCTCCTGGGAGAGAAGGGGCGTGATGCAAATGCTGTATCCATGGTGGTGAGAGGCTGGTTTTGGATTAAGAGAAGGGCTCTGTCCTGCTGCCTGCAACACCTATGTTTCCTTCTCGTGCGAACGGCTCAGGTGCCCACCTTGCACGCCGCAGCGTAGGTTGGAAAGTCTCTGGCAAGCTCTTTGCAGCCAGATTTCTGGGGAAGCAGCTCCTCTGCGGCTCTGCAGGAGTCTGCCCTGTGATTCTTTTCAGTCTTTTCAACCAAATTGCACCCAAAGGTAGTGGGTTTGGTGTAGGCAGCTTGGTGGGGAGGGGAGAAACCACCCAGCGAAAGCCGCTGTGTAGGAGGAGAGGCAGCGGCGTGAGCTCATCCTTTACGAGGGCCTTGGAGGATCCCCAGATGAGTGTATTGTTTTGAATTCCCTGACGGTGGGGAAAAACTTTGATCAGAGCTTGCACCTCATTAGACATCAGAGAATTGAGCCGTGAGACACCGATCCATAGGCAGCCAGGCTTCATTAGTTTTGCTGCTCATGGGACTGCCTGTTTAAGGAACACGTAGATGCTACAAAATTGACTTTTGTTTTTAATTATTTTTATGAGGACTTGGTGGGGGTGGGGGTGTGTCCCGTGTTATTTTGCCCAAAGGGCTCTAGCGAGATCTCTGCAGCAGGCTTTGGGTGGCTGCAATCGGCATGTTTTGTTTCGTCAAAGCGAACCAAAAGTTTTCTTTTAGTTGGATATTAATGTCCGTATCCATCTGCCATGCCCAAGGGAACATATCTTGGATCATGGGCCCCACGAGCCGGGCTCCCAATCCTCCACTCCCTGTCCGTGTTTCTCCTGATGCTGCATTGCAGGAACTGAATCCCGACCTGTGCTGAGCTGATGTTTCAATTCAGCCCAAAAAGCCCGAGTTAAACACTGCAGTTCAAGAATGCCAAGCAGTAGAAATGTCAAAAAGAAACGTTTCGACATTTCCCAACCAAACCTTTTCAGAACTCTCTGAAAACAAATAGATGGAAAAGGCAGAGGGACTCATCAGCCATGATTCGGGGCAAGCAAGTGGATTTCAGAGCAACAGAAGCCCCTGTGGGATGGAAATCTGGGCTGGGTTTAGCTTTGAAGGCAGAACCGGCTGTACTTTGGGGCTGCACTTTGGGGCTGGGTTTGGAGAGCTTTCATGATGGGGTTGTGTGAGCTGAGCTGCCTGGTTTTCGTGCTCAGCTCTGCCTCTGCCCTGCTCTTGGTTTTGGAGGAGCCTCTGCCTGAGCATCCCTTCTCGCAGAGGGGGGCGGAGGGCGAGCCCGAGTGCGGAAGGCACGGCGGCACGGTTGTAAGCGTAATTCTTGTAAAACTCCTCGGTTGAAAGATGCAGAGGAAGATAAATGGGGCTCTGAAAAGCTTGATTTGCACCATTCTCCTTCTCAGCTGTGCTCTGAGAAGAGATGTGGCAAAACACAGAAGCCCCACGTGCAACAGACGGACCCCACAGCTGAGGGGAAAGAATTACTCGCTGGCAGACCGTGTTCCAGTCGAGATCACAGCTCAGTGAGAAAATAGAAGCAGACAAGGTAGTCCTGCTATTGCCTCCAACCTACTTGATACAAAAATGGAGAAGAAAAGCTGAGTGCAGCGCAGATGAGAGAGACATTTGCCTCCTTGTGTGCAGGCTGACAAGAACCAAGGGATGGACGAATTCATTGCAGGTTCTCTGTTGAGTGGAGGGGGGAGAATAGGAAACCATCCAAGCTGATTAGTGAGAGGTCTCTCAAAGAGACAGGCTGGCTGGATTTAATTCCCTAGTCAGCATTCCCAGTACATTGATCTTCCCCTAAGTAGGAGGGAGGGGGGAGCAGAGAGAGGGATGGTGGGAAGGGGGGAGAGGAGAGAAAAATAGGTTAGGAGGTGGTGAGAGAATGAAGGCAGAAGGAGAAAAATGAGGAGTGGAAGAAGAGAGGAGGAAAACGGGGAAGAAAATGGCAGGGCTGCAGAGGTGGCAGGGCTGCAGAACCAGCCTTGGTTACGCTCCAGCTGTGCCGTCGGCCAGCACCAGAGCTGCCACGTGTGATGGAGGCATTACTGGTGACTAATGAGGGAACCCTGCTTGGTTGTCCTCTGCTAGGTCTGCTGGGTCCTCCCTGCCCATGCCCCGTGCTCCGAGGAAGGGCAGGGGATGCAGGAGCAGTTGGACATAGCCCTGAACTGTCTGGGTGGGGAAGGAGGATGATCAGATGATTACAGACGTGCTCCAGAGCATGGAGCAAATGCAGGTAGCTTTATCATCCGAGACCTCCTGCAACACCAGGGCTGGAGATGGGAGAGATAAAGTCTTTGCAAGACAGGATCCCCACTTGCCACAAGCATGAAGCTTTAATTTCTAGCCCCAGCTGGTTGTGAGATATTGGGCATTAAAAGCACATTATTCTGATTACTGTCTTACTTCTTTTTCCACTTTTATTCCTCACTTGGATTCCAGCTTGATTTTAGTGTGTACTCCCTCAAGATCCACAAGTGCCAGAAGTCAGTGCCGTATACCATCCGAAAGCTCAGCCTCCCAGCTTTCAGATGGTATAATTAAAGCATTAATCTCTTACTCCAGCAGTCTGTAAGACAGCAGCTGCTAAGATAACATGGAAGGACTGCTACAAAAAGGTGCTTTGCTTCCGAGAGAACTGCAACAACTTTTAGGGTCAGCAAGCATCCTCTCCTGCTGGGGGGGGTCCAGGGGCAAGAACAGTACTGGCCGTTGAAACTAGAGGCTGCTGTTGAGTCTCAGATCTGCTCCTCCCTAAACACTTGCAACCTGCTCTAAGGCAGAACGTATTTGAATCTCTTCATGCTTTGGTGAGCTTGGGTTGGGCTGGTGGCTTCTTACATCCAAACCGGCTTCCCTGTAGTTGAAAGACCTTTGGGAAACGCATCCTTGAGCTTGGTGTGGCTGGGAGAGACGGTGCTGTGCGAGTGGAGGATCCATAGCGATGCTCTTGGATGTGGTCTCAAAAAATTGTTCGTTGGGCTTTTTCTTGATGTGGGAATGTTGATTATTTTTAATTTTTTTTTATCATATTTGTGGGACCTCTGGAGGTTTTTTTGTTTGTTTGGGATTGGGGTTTTTTTGCTGCTGTTTTTGGGTTTTGGGTTTTTTTTGCTGTTGCAAGTAGCTGGACTTAGTCTCTGTGAAGAATACTAATTTCTGAAGCAATATTGAGCCTTAGGACAGAGAGAGGGCTCTGGTATCCTGTGCGGGAGCTCTGCAATGAGGGACGGCTCCCTGCTGTTTGGCTGCAGCAGGACTAAAGAGTAGGTACCAGAGTGTGACTTTATTGATTCCTGCTCACCTGTAAGGCTGGGGATGCTTGCTGCCACTTGACAGAAAGGTGAGAGTGGGTATTTAGCCTTGATTAAACACCGAGTAGTGGCTTCAGAAGCTCCCCAGCCCCACAAGAGCCCCGAGCAAACCTGAATCCCTTCTCTCCTGTTCCTTTGGCATCCAGCTGCACGGGGCACAACACCTGCAAAGTACAAGGGGAGGTTTGGGATCTTGATTCATCTTTGCAAAGGTCCAGTTTTGGGCTTGGAAAGCTGAGTAACCCATGGGAAAGTGATACCCTGAGTCTTGTGGAGATGCCCTGCTCACTTGCAGGCTGGGGCAGCACCGTGCTCCAGGTAGCAGGACCTGTGGTGCTCCGTAGCAGTCCCTGGAGAGGAGCAAAGCTTTGGTTCCTCTTGAAACACAAGTGATGAGCTGTGGTAGTGGGAGAACAGGTTCCTCCTGAGGTGCTGTGGCCTCCAAACCCACGCAGGGTGTGGTGGGCTGACCCTGGCTGGATGCCGGGTGCCCACCACAGCCGCTCTGTCACCCCCCTCCTCAACCAGACAGGGGAGAGAAAATAGAACAAAAGGCTCGTGGGTCGAGATCAGGACCAGGAGATCACTCAGCAATTACTGTCATGGGCAGAACAGACTCGACTTGGGGAAACTGGTTTAATTTATTACCAATCAAATCAGAGTAGGATAATGAGAAATAAAACCAAATCTTAAAAACACCTCCCCCCCACCCCTTGCTTCTTCCCAGGCTTAACTTTACCCCTGATTTTCTCTCCCGGCTCCCCCTGGAGTGATGCAGGGGATGGGGAATGGGGGCTGCAGTCAGTTCATCACACCCTGCCCCTGCCCCAGCGTGGGTCCCCCCATAGCAGACAGTCCCCCGGGCTGCAGGTGGGGGTCTGCTCCCCCATGGACCTCCACGGGCTGCTGGGGAATCTGCTCCAGCACCCGGAGCACCTCCTGCACTGACCTTGGTGTCTGCAGGGCTGCTGCTCTCACATATCCTCACTCCTCTCTCCAGCTGCACTTGCACAGGGCTTTTTTCCCTTTCTTAAATATGTGATCCCAGAGGCACTACCACCATTCCTGGTGGGCTCAGCCTCAGCCAACGGTGGGTCTGTCTTGGAGGCAGCTGGCATTGGTCTATCGGACATAGGGGAAGCCTCT
>JAVJGI010000039.1:3758433-3783067 GCA_035590275.1 Ibycter americanus | reverse complement strand
ACGCTGGATTTTAAACCTCTCCCCGCCAGGCAGTGAGTGGGGAAGGAGGGGAGAGGATCGCAGCCCGCGGTGAAACATGGCCCAGGCGAAAATGCACCACCCCGTCTCTTGGGTGATCTTCGCCGGGATGGCCGCTCTCCTCCTCTCCCAAGGTAGGGCCGGGCGGGGATGCTGCGGGGGATGCAGCCGGGGCGCGTGGAGGGTGCGCGGCCCCACGGCAGCACCCTGCTAGAGGAGGGGGGGCTGGGATGGGGTGAGGACAACCCCCCCCCAGAGCGGGGGTAGAGCTGGGAGAGGGTCCCCAGCCCGCCGCTAAGTTGCGGGGGGTGAGGATGCGGGTACGGCGCGGCGGCAGCTGCGGGTTTGCGCTCCCTCCCCGCGGTGCGCTGGGATGGGGGGAGGGGGGGGGCACACACTTCTCCCATGGCGCAGCACCCCCCTGCTGCTGATTTTATTAATTTTTTTGGGGGGTGATGGTGCCGAACCGCTCTGCCATCTCAACTTAGTTGCTGCGGGAGCAGTGCATCCAACAGGCTGGGTGCAGGGGGGGTGTCTGTGCAGCCCACCTTCCCCCCCCCCCCCTTTGCTTTGCCTGCAAGGTCGTCCCAAAAACTGGGTGCAGCCCGGCTCCTGCCTGCCGAGGCTGGGGAGTTGGGAAGTCCTTGTCCAGCTTGTCCCGGGCGAGCACGGCTGCCTTCCCCCCCCGTCCCGGGGGATGGTGCTTCGTGACGGGGGGGGGGGGGGGGTGAACAGCAAAAAAAACAAGGGGAGAAGGGGGGAAAGGAGGGGGCAGGAGCCAGCCCCATCTGGCTGAGAGCACCGAGCCTGTCAGCTCGCGTTAGTCTCCTCGCAGCCATCTGGAGGGGCTGTGGGAGCGGGGTTCCCTCCGTGGGAGGGGAGGATGGGGCCGCATCCTGCACCGGAGGGGCCGCATCCTGCACCGGGCCGCCCGCGGGGCTCCGGCGGGGAAGGGGAGATGCTCCCGCGGGCTGCGCTCAGCGGGTGGTACCCGGGCATCTGCGGGGCTGGATGTACCCTGGGGGCGCTGAATGCAGCCTCCTCCTGCACGGAGAGGGGAAGGGCCCAGCTGGAGCCAGCCCCCTCTGCGCTGCCCCGGTGCCCACCGAGGGCTGGGGACAGGGTTTGGGCATCCGTATGCCCCAATCAGCCCTGCTTGGGCCCCCATCAGCCGAGGTGCTGTGCAGCAGCACTCCGGTGGGGTGTGAAACCCCTGTTTGTGTGGGGCAGGGGGCTGCCCGAGCCGGGCTGGGGGCTGGCAGGGCAGGGGGAGGTGGGCAGCCACCATCTCTGCTCAAACTTCTCTCTGCTGGGCAGGCTGGGCCCGCTCTTGCGGAGAGCCACCCCTGTCATATCGACCGGCGCGGGCTGCTTAGCATGCACATCACATGCCAAGGCATTTCTCCTCTTCGCCTTCCTCCCTCTTTCCCTCCTCAAGCTCTCTCCTTCTCCCAGGCTTGCTGCTTCCCGCTCCTGCTGCTTGGGATGCTGGCATCCCTGCCCCCCGCCGGCTCCTGAGGGGGGTCCCTCGGGCTGGGACCCCCAACCCCTGGGCTGCCTCCTCTGTGGGGAGCCCAGGTGGGGTGGTGGAAGGCTGGGGCTCCCCAGGATGGGGGTGAAGCTGCCCTTCCCTTCCTCCTTTCTCCTGCTTAGAATTTGTGCTTCATTTATTTTATTTGTTTATTTAATGTCTGCTTTTGGCTCCTGACTTGGCTTCCTTGCAGTCTTATTCCCTGCCTCTGGTCATCTCTCATGCTTCCTCTCCCTCCTCCCATCAAAGCTTACATATTAGAAAGTAGTTGGGGTTTTTTTTCTTCCTTTTTTTATTCTCTCAGGCGGTGGGGAGGAATGCCCTGCCTCCCCAAGCAAAAAATCCCCGGAGCCCCCAGCCTTGCAAGGGAACCGGTGTGGGTGCCAGAAGTCACTGAGTCACTGCTGGGGTGGGGGAAAAGCAGGGAGCTGCGTTGCACCGTGGTCTGGGGGGTACCCAGGGCAGAACAATGGGGTGCTGAGCAAAGCATTGCACAAAAAAGTTTGGGTCTTTTTTGAGCTGGGAGATGTTGGATGTGCTGGGTTGTCAGAGGGAAGGAGTTTCCCCGGGAGGTTTTCTTGCGTAATTGTATTTAAATGAGTCATTAAAAAAAAAAACCAAAACCACACAGCAACAGTGATTTTGCTTTTTAGCAAAAACTTTCTAAGGGAGTTTTGAGAAACTGGGGGGTTCGTTCAGTCCCAAAGGTAAGATACCTGGCAATGCATGCATTGCCAAATACCAACAGTATGGTGCTGCTGCTTCGTGAACTCTTTGGATAGTCACAGTATTTTTTTTGGTTTTCTAACTTTTCTCTTGCACTTAGTATACAAAAATGGAGCTGGCTTGTGTTTGAAAATGCAAAAATTATTGTCGTGCAGGAAAACAGTGTTTTGCACAAATCTGCTACAAATAGCTCAAGAGATCTGTGCTGCCCTCTGCAGCAGTTTATCAATACTCCAGGTCATTTACCTATTTACAGCCAAGCAAACAATAAGAAAAGTGGTTTGTGAGTATGCTTGAGAGTAAAGCGGAGCGTGAAGTGGGATAATTCGTAAGTGCTTGACCATCCGCATTTGTGCAAACAGCCACAGGCCCTCCAAGTTTTGCAGATTCACTGTTGGTTTTTTGGAAATGTGCCCCTGCGACAGGAGCTGTAGAGTGTCGTGGCTGTTTGGAGGGAGCCCCGAAAGGTCCAGCCTGGCTTGGTGCACGGTGATGCTGCCATTCCCAAGGGAGCTGTTGATTACGGGGTGTTGGTGCTAGAGAGCGAGGCGAGGGTGCTTGCTTGAGTGCTGCATCTCCATGGGAATGAGATGCAGGTGTCCATCGCATCTCATGTGGGAAGGGCAGAGCCAGCCAAAGACCCAGCTGTGGCTTGGGGGAAGGAGCTGGGAAGAGGAAGGCTGTGGAGGGCTGGGATAGCCCCGAGCATCAGGAGATGAGTGGCCCTTTGGCAACACAGCTCTCATTGTGTTTGCGGTATCTCTTCTCTAGGATTTTTCTTTAAATAGCGGCAGCGAATATCTACAGTATGTTTAAGGACCCAGCAGCGGCGTTTTCTCTTCCCTCTTCCCGTATTTCAAAGTAGAGAGGTGGTCTTGCATGTCCCTGACTCGCACCCACCTGGATTTCTTGAGGAAAAGGAGGACTTGTGCAAAAATCCCACCTTGGCGCTTGGGAGTCGAAGAGAGAAGAAAACTCTTCACTCAACCATGTGTAAAAGGATTAACCGGGCTAAAAGGTCATAGAAGATTTAGCTGGGCCTTTAGCATCAGTAAGCCAAGAATTATGGGAATTTGATTTACAAATTAGCATAAAGACCTTATTCTAATAAGCATGCAAACTGAAATAGGTATGTAAAATAATAGCATATGTCAACATCATACACGGAGCGTTCCTCATCCAAAAGAATTATGTGGTTGGGTTGCAGATCACTCCTAAATGGAAACACGGGCTGTACCAGTGTGCGATGGAAAGGCTGGATCTGGCCGGGAGACACATCCATGGGGAGGGGGGTGGTTGGTTGCTCCCCCTGGGGAAGGGCAGGATTGGGGGTGTTCATCCTGGGAGGACGTTTTCTTGGTGGAGGCGGGAGGGGAAACCTTCTGGCAGTGCAAGGAGGTAATTGCGCTAATGAATGTATATAAGAAAAATTAAGTGTATCGACATCTTTCTGTGAATACCCGGATTTATTGCTCCCCGGGGAAAATATTAGATGTGGCTTCGTGGTGGTTAATAGTTACAGTGCAGGTCAATAAAATGTGATATTCACCCCAACAGCAGAAAATAGCTGTTTAATAGATAATAACAGTAATAATCAATACCTACATGATTAGATAACCCAGTTATATGTAGTATATAAAAGGAGGGGAATGCGCTCTGGTTACTCAATGGCCTGATTTGGAGTGTTGCTGAACATCTGTCATTCTTGTTGATTTTAACCGAAGCTGTAAGCAGGTACCCAGCACCTCTGGAAATCAGGCCACTGCATGGCATTTAATTGGCACATTTTTTAAGACTCTGCAGAGTAAGTGGGAACCCCAGCAGACCTTTGCCATTGGAAAGATGCTTCTGAAAGCAGGTGGCGTTGCGCAGAAAAGTGGGATGGCACCTAAAATGGTTGGGTTGGTGCCTGACGTCTTGGTTTGGTCAGTGGCTTCGTTGTGGGCGCTCTGTGTGGTGTTGCATGTGAGGTTTCTCATATGTGGGGTATTGCTGCTTCCCTGGGAGCATCCCTCTGCTGATCTGGTCATGGTGGCAGTGAGCTGACAGAATATAGTTAGGAGTGAACTTGTGGTTGTTCTGTGCTGCATACGTGGAGAAATGTCTTATCCAAGAGTTGTCATTTGTAATGAGATACCTTAGTGTGGTGGGGAATGCGTGCTGGAGTTACAGTAGCTTTAGGAGCCCTGGCTGTGGAGTAGAGATGTGTGAGGTCCCATACACACCGCCACATGTTTTAGGATATGCGACTGCTTATTGTTCTTAAAGTGCAGGCATGAAGATGGTGGCTGGGACTGTCTACGGTGGGGGTACGTGGGGCAGACAATGAAGCGGACCTGGGCTGCATGGCCGAGGAGGTATGGCACTGGTCCCCATGTCTGGGATGGGACCCACTGACTGGTCCAGAGGAGGTGAATAGGAGTTTGACAAGCAGAGAAGATCAGGTGGTAGTTGTGAGCTTGGGGAAAAAAAACCAAACAAACAAAAACCACCCTCCTGTAAAACTAAACTTCTGAATCATGATGGGGACCATCCCTATTTGACAAGGCTTGGTGGTGCTGGATGCTCTGGAGGCTGCAACCAGTTCTGGGATGTCCTAGTACTCAGCAAAAGCTACCTTTTCTTTATCTGTGTAGGCATTTTGACCATAGTAACCCTGGCTAATGGTTTTTTCTGTCTTCCTGTTGTGTCAGCCCTGATTTAAGCATGAGATGAGCGTGTTCAATATTGGAAGTGTCTGCTTCATGTATTTTTCTTGCAGCTTTTGCTTAAAAATATCCATATTGTGATCCCCCCCATTTTATTTTTCCCTATGGGGAAAAAATTGATCAGTTGACAGATCTAGGTCAAGCTAGCAAGCAGGGCTTGCTGTTTTTTGTGATAAACCGGGGTGGAGGTGGAGGGGGAGAGCTCACTAGCTTGCTTCCCAGGCAACTCGCAGTCAGACAGCAGAGGTGGGCTCCAGCCTTCCTCCGCAGCCTGCGAAGCACCACGTGGAGAGTATCTTTCCGGCCATGGGGATCAGAAAATAAACTCTGTTGTATCTCACTTTCCAAACTTCAATAGCGGTAGGAAAGGGAAAAATCTTTTTTGCTTGTTCTCCAGTTGAGAGGATGCCTTACTAGAAGAGCAAAGCTTTAAAGAGGGTAAATATGATTTTTTTAAATTTTTTTTTTCCCCAGGGCTGCTGGTACTGCTCCTTTTGATGCATAGTGGCAAATCTCCCATTAGACTCAGTTGGACTCAAACATGATCAGTCTCAGATGTTCATGGCACAGGCTTGCAGCTGCCTTGGAGCCACAACTCTGACTTGGAGTTGAGCTCTTGGTTTCAAATAGGGGCCAAAATGAGTGAGGTGCCAGATTTTAAGATTTGGCAGTGGAAGTCCAAGCCATACTGCTGTCTCCCATCTTCAGCCAGCATCCTACACCTCTGCACATGAGTCTCTGTGCCTTTAGTAGCTTTTGTAGGAAAAAAAAAAATAAATTTGCAAAGGACAGGCTCTTTGTCACTGCACCCCCTGGGGCACCCTGACTCCAGGGGCCTCCAACTCTTTTGTGGGTGCTGGTGCATCCTCCAGGCATCACACACCCAGTGCTCCCAGCATGTTTGGAGCTGTGGCTACTAGCCTGGAGGAGCTAGCTGCCTCCCTCCTCCTTTCTGAAGCACGCACCTTGCTCTTGGTTAATAATAAATCAGAGGTGCTGCCTTCGCTGTGCTCTGTTATCTCCCGCCAAGAAGGATATCATGGATTTTTGATGCGCTTACAGTTAATATGCCCAATGCTGAAAGCTGTTGTAAATTAATTGACCCCTTGACCCTCTTGTCCTGTTGACTGTTCCCACTAAAGACAGTGTTCGGCTCTTGGCATCCTCCCCTCCTCGCTTTCCCTTCTTCCGACTCCTCCACCTCCTGCATGCTTTGCTTACTAATCAGGGGGAGCTGAAGCAGACCCTCTGAGCAGGGCTTCCCGCAGCCCGGGAGCCGCGGTTCGGAGATGCTTTGTAGCAGCGGGAAGCCAGGATCCCGGGGACCCAAGGTGCATAAATTACTGGTGGTTGGAGTATTTCCTTTAAAGCACGGGGGAGGTGGTGATGGAAGCTGGCACGGCATCCTCCGCCTTCCCACGGGGACAGAGTGGTGTAGCAGCTGCCAGGCTAAAAAGTCATGGTGCAGCACTGAGGAGCTTCTGGAGGTGGGTGGATCCCAGCGTCAGTAGGGTGCAAGGGTGCTCAGCACCTTGTGTGAGGGCACCTCTAGCCTCCTAGCCAGCTATGGGTCGTGCCAAGCGCTTGCTTTTGGAGCCGCGGTGGGTCTGGATTGTGGGGAGGATGGGAGCGGGTGCTTGGCAGGGGTTTGGTGGGAGGGAGCAGAAAAAGATGCTGTGAGCCTGGAGGTCCTGGACTGGGACGTGGGTCCTGCAGCAATTTGGCCTCATTGCCTGGTCGTGCGTGGTCCCCTTCCTCGCTTGGCCATGCACTCCATAAAGATACCAGCCAGCTTTTTTCTCTTGTTTGGTCCAGCTAACCTGGATTTCCCTTGAAAATGGGGCCTTTTACCCCCTGCTGTGTGATTGTGGATCGCCCAGTGCTGTGAAACCCTGATTTAGCTTGGAAAGAAGCTTGTAAAACTACAAATGCTCAGCCCACAGGGCCGGTTTGCATCCTCCTGCGACTTGCAATGGGACACAGCAGCTGCGAAGAAGTAGGAAATGCTGCAGGAAATTGTGTAATATTAGAAATGAAGCAGAGTGGGTTTTTTATTTATTCCAAAATGGAATAAAACAGAACAATAGCAAATTCCCAGTGAAAGCAAATTCTAGGGAAAATAAGGGTTGATTTTTTTGGAAGCATTTTTTTGTTCTGATTCGGAGCTTGCAGAAGCTTTTTGTACAAAGTTGTGATTTCAAACAAAAAAAAGAGATCCAAAGGCTGTATTCCAGTGGTATCAAAAGAGCCTGGAGTCTTCGAGCCCTTGTTAAATTTTTTTATTGTTATTACTTCAAAACAGATCCTCCACTAATGTTTCGATTTTGCCAGAAATGGTGTTCTTGATTTAAAGAACTGGTTTGAAAGCCAAATCTGACCCGCCTCACTGGAAGTGTGACAAGCACTTGAAGCGAAGCAAGGTTCATTAATACTGTAATATTAACTTGCCATTTAAGTGGGTTCCCCCCCCCTCTTGTAGGAGTTATCTGGTGAATAGCACTAAGTTCCTGGGTTGGTTGGGTTGTTTTCTAGCTTTTATTCCCTTTCTGCAGGACAGATGGTATTTATAGATCAGAGGGTGCCTGTTAGAGGTTTTTTTTGGTGTGAAGTCAGTCCCCAAAGCCAGTGCTGGGGTTTTTGATAGCGGGCCAAGGCACAGGAGCTGGCTGGCAAGAGGTGAATTTGGAATTTAGCATGAGTGACATCTCTCTTAATGAAGCCCTTTCTGGAACAAGGCTGGCGAGGAGCGGGATCCATTAGAGGCTGGGGCAGTGGTGAAGCCAAAACCGCGTTGTCATTGAAGACAACATTTAAAAATTTGTATTATTTATTGTTTACCTCTTGCGCCGCTTTTCTGCACATCACTGCTTCCCATTGTACGTTTTGGGCTTCAAAACCTGACATCACATCAGCAGCCGGCTCCAAAGCCCCCAAATAATGCATAAACTATGATTATTCCTTCTGATCCACTTGTGTTTATGTAAATGGCTGGAAAAGCGGTTTTCAGCTTGTTTCAGAAGCTTAAGGGATTCATACCAAGCCTATTATTGAAAAATCAGAAAGTGAAAAGCAACTTCTGAGACAAGGAATTAGCAACTCAATGGCAGCGTGCGTACTGCTGGCTGTACGGGATCCCGCTGTATCACAGACGGGAATTCCCCCGGGATTCAAAAAATCAAGTAAGTGGCAACAGGTTGTCAGGCTTTGAGGGGAGGGGGGGACTCGAGGGAGGTTTGTGGTTCATCTGGAGGGGCGAGGGTCCAGAGTGGAAGGCTGGAGAGGATGCTGGGGTGCAAATAGTGGTGGCGGTGGTGAGGTTTTTTGGCTGATGGTGTGCGAGGAGCATTGGTGGCTTTGGCAGCCAGCAGCCGCTGGGCTAATAGCCCTGGCTCTGTGTCCCTTGCATGCAGGGGTGCCTGCCGGGAACGGGGTGGTGGTGCTTGGGAGCACCCCAATGTCCCCAGCATAGCCATCCCTACTCTGTGCAAGGCTTTTCCCTCTGTCCCAGGAGGGATGGGAACAGATCCAGATCCTCTTTGGGGCTTGGCCCTTTCCAGCCAGCCCCACAGCATCTCATCCCTCCTCTCCTGCTGCTTATTTTTTTTTTTTTTCCCCTGATTCGGTCCCTTTCCCCCTTCCTTATGCTAATTTCCCACCTGAGCACCAAGTACTTTATAAATAGCAAATCTGAAATGAATTTCCTAGCAGCAATCATTATCTCCCTCGACAGCCATTAAACATTCACACAAGCAGAGCAAAATGACAAAGGGGATTGATTTTTACAGTATGTTGGGGGGAGGTAGGAGAAAGGAAATATGTTGACAAGGCTTTTTTTTTTTTTCCCCACCACTCTCCCCTCCCTTCCAGATCTTCTATCTTGAGGAATTTAAAATAACCCAGCGCCTCCTTTTTGAGATCAGGTTGGAAGGGGGTGGGAGAGAGCAAAGTTGAAATAAATAATTTTTTTTTTTAAAAAAAAAGCCTTATTCCTTCCTTCTACAGCCCCTGCAAGCCTCGCTCCGATCTGTTGGCTGCGTGCGACTGGTAAACATGAAGTTAGTTATGCGGCCCCGGCTGTTGAGATGAATATGTCAGAGTTAATGCCCCTGAAGATGGAGGGGTGGGCTGGAGGGGGTGGGGGGGGCCAATCTCTGCAGCCTTCTCAGCAGAATAAATGTGTTGATGCAATAGTTGGGAGCCAGCGAGCTGCTGCCGTATGAGGCACTGTAGCTGAAAATTTAACTTTGATTTCAATTTTCATATTTGTCAGCAATAATTAGATTCAAGAAATGTTTTTGCTGCTGTTCTAAAATACTAATAAGTAGGAGCCTTTGTAGTATGGCTAATGGAGTCTTTTTTTTCCTAGTGGGCTAGAAAAATTCCATTAAAGGGAAAAGTCATACTATATTACCATGCTTCAACATGCATTGACTTTGCTGCCACAGGAATATCTGTGCTGAGAGACAGCGGTCCTGGCTCTGGGCTGCGGGGATGATGGCCGGGAATGGGGCTGGTATCCTGTGGCTCAGACCTGATGGGGCTTCCTGGGGAGTGGGGAGGGCTGGGGGGGACCCCCAAGCCTGGCTAGGTGGGGGGTGATGCTCTTTTGGGGTGACTGGAGGCTTCCCAAGTGCTTGTGGGGTGATGCCGCAGTGGTAGTCTGGCTCTCCGTCAGCCTGCTTGCTTTGGCTGTTGGTTTTTGGTGTTGCGAGTTTGTGGGGTTTAAAGCCTTAGATAAATTGGGGGTCTCCCCTTGTTGGCTCTGCCGAAGGCAGAAAGGCCCTTCTCCTCCTCCCCACCCTGCTGCATGGATTTCCTTGGTGGCACGTGCCAGGTTTTATCCCAGAGCAATGCCGGAAAGGAAAGTGGTATTAAATTTGCTGGTGATATGCACAGCAAATGGGGGAAGCTCTAAGTTGTGTCATTCTCAAGTTACTTCAGCCTATTAAGCAAACAAAAGCACTTGTGGAGTGAGAAATGGAAATGGCCAACACGGCCCGATTAATCCTGGATGTACAATTCCATTAATAAGCCAGCTTTTAATAGGTGGCTCTTTCTAGGAGCTGCTGGGGCTGAGAATTGATGTATTCACTGTAATTGTATTGCAACTAATAGGATATGAAGAAAATTGTATGGGGAACCTGTTCCTTCACCACAATTTTCCAGTCAGTTGAAATAATGCTTCCCCCTGGAAGAGCCAGGGGAGGTAATGGTACTGAAATCTAAATAGAAACTGGAATGTGTTTAATTTCAGTGGAGGGGGGTTTGGTTCGTGCTTTTGCTTCCCCATAGAGCTGGCAGAAGCTGAAGCAGCAGTTGGCCAAAATGCCAGAGGAAACAAGGATCCCAATCCCAATGGAAGTGCCCCGTGGCTGGGTAGCAGGGCTGCTGCCCGGGCTGGGCGATGGGATGCGGCTGCTGGTGCAGGGCTGTGCCAGGTCTGGGAGCATCCAGCCTCCCTCCTGGGAGCTACCGGGGGGTTCTGGGTGCCCAGGCTCGGGGTGTCACCCAGAGCCTTTTCTTCCCATCGTTGGCAGTGAGAGAGACCTTCCCCCTCCGCAGTCAGTGCGGCTGGCTGTGAGAGAGCATGAATGAGCCTCAGGTCCTGGCTCCATTCATCCCCTGTGATTATTCAGACCCACCATCCCGGGGCTCTGACAGTTTGCTGACACTCGTTGCCGTGAACTCTTATTTTCACACCCCTGCAAAAACTCACCTCCCGCCTTGTGGAGCAAATGCACTTTTGCAGCTCTGTGTTCAGAGAGGGATTTGGGCTTTTACCGGTGAGCATCTCTCCAAGGGCTCTTGCAAGAGCAGCACGGCGATGCCCGTTGCTGCAGATCCCAGGCAGGCTGGGCGGATCGGCACATCCGAGGTGATGCACAGCACTGCCCTGGGATGCAGCTCTACATAATCTCAATGCAATCGTGGAATAATGCACATTAAAACGAAGGAAGTATTAACTGGAAGAGCTGACTGATTGGAAATCCAGATGGCCCCTGATTATTGCAACCATCGCTTTGCTAATGGCCTGGGGAATTTGCAGAAGTTTGTAGCCACTTTCTGTCTGTTCATCACCGCTGGCCACTGCTTCGGGGTTGTTTGTTTTTCACTCCTCCTTCCTATTTGTATGCATGCGCTGACCCTTCTTTGGTAGCAGGCTAGAGAGTAAATATAAAGGGAAGGGAGGGAAAAAAAAAAGCCAAAAAAAAAAAAAGCACCGAGCTATAGTTCAGCTTAAATCCCAGAGGAAACAGATGTGATTGCCTTACAGAAATGGCTCCAATAAGGCCAGAAAGGAATATTGCTTTTATAGCTTTTGGGATATAAAGCATTTAGAAAATGTGATTGACTGGCAAGGCCTAATTTATCATTTGCCCATTTCTCTCTCTCCATCCTCTTACCCACCCAAACACAGAAGCATGCTCAGATGGACTCATTCCATTTTTTTTTTTTTGCTTTCTGTCTCTCTCCTGTGTGTAACACACATGCAAACTGCTGTTTTCTTGTGTGCTGAGCTGTGTGTGTGCACACACAGGCACATGTTCCCCTGTGCTCCTGGCTCCTTGTCTCTCTGCCTGTGTCATGGATTTATCATCATTCTGCTAAGCACTCAAACTCCTGTGGCTATTTATAATTAATGCTCAGAAACCTGCCAATCCATTTAATGACACTAGGAGGTCACGGCCTTCCTTATAGCTTCCCATTAATCATCATTAGAACAGTTCTGGGTTTTTTACATTCTTTTTAAATGTTAATTCACCTTTATAATGCTCCTTTCAGCTCTGACTGTAAAGGGAGACTCTGTAGTGACTCCAGACTGTCTTGCAAGTGTGTGCAGGTGAAAGGCGCAGTGGGACGATTGCACTTGATAAAGTCTCTTGGATGTCTCCCGCTGGAATGAATTACACTCACAAACTCTGCGAGATGGGATTTCTTCACTGCCCTCTGCTGCCAGCTCCTCACAGTGATGTTGGCACAGCTCCTTCCCTCCTGGCTCCATCCCTTGGGTACCACTGAGCCCCTCGCGATCGCTCCGTACCTGCGGAGACCCGTGCACGGCAGGGAACTGCGCAGCAAGCGGTTCCTGGAGGGGAATAAGCTCATCGGTGCTGGTACAGAGCTTGACAGGGCCATGTGTGCTCTGCCAGGTTGTGCTCTGACACGTCTTTGCTGGGAAAACTTGCTTTGGCAGAAGGTGGGCGCATGCACAGCTTGGTTTTGTGGGGTTGTGGTTGTTGCGGCCCCTCGGCATCTTGGTTTTGGGTGGAGTGTCAAACTTGTTCCTTGTGAAGGTTAACAAAAACCGTGGTTCCCAGACAGCAGGGCTGCTCGCAGTGCTGAGTCCATCTCCTCTTTCTGTTTGCCACCCTGGAAATGGGACGCCCTGAGTTCTCTCCCTGTGTCCCAAAGCACCCGCTGTCATCGTCGCAGCCCCAGACCCTCTGGGAGCCGATGCGGCGGCAGAGCAAAGGGGGCTTAGCAGAGATGTCAAGCAGCAGCTTGGAGGAAGGAAAGCTCTGGGTGCAATCTGGTAGCTTTTGGCAAGCAACAGCTCCTCTTAAATAGTCCTCTCTTGGCTTGCTGTTGAAGCAATTGTCCCTGCTCTGAAGTAAATCTGTGCTTGCCACTAACAGGAACAGGTCCAGGGTGGTGCGTGCCTGATCTGGATTCTGGTTTTGATCCTTTTGGGAGCAGTCCCTGGTGTGGTGGTGCATGGCTTCGCAGAAGCTTGCTGCAAGGCATGGCACCGTGTGAGCTGCTTCTCTGATGGAGCTCCTGGAAGCTTTTCACAGCCCTGGGTAATAAACCTGCGGAGCATCCTGTCACTCCTGCTTTGCAGTCACACGTTGCTCAGCAGGCAGGGGTAAGGCAGCGCTGGTACCCAGCCCCTTCAGTGGGAAGAATCTGCAGCCCCGTTGGGTTCGGGGTGGACGAAGGTTCATGCTGGTCTCTCTTCTTGGGTGAAACGGGATCGCTCCTGTTGCTTTGGGAACTTCTGGTCTTGGTAAGAGCCAAGCCCAGCCCCGTTTCTCTGAGTAAATACGCCAGCAGCATTTGGCTTAATGAACTGTGGCTTTTAATAAATGGCTCTTATCTTGCTGAAGTGCTGCTAAATTGTCAGGATTTAAAATTAGCCTAATAGATTTGCGGGCGATGTTTTATTCACTGGTTAGTTGGAAAGAGACAGAGAAGAGGGGGAGAGATGGCTCCACCCAATTCTCCCTGAATTATACAAGAGTTATTTATTTGTTTGGGCCGAAGGGGAAATGTTCTGGATTAATGTGCGATGCCTCAGCACCTGACTTAATGAGAATTTAGAGACCTATCCCAAACTGATAGTCTCTAATTAATCACTCCGTGGCCCCTCTGCTTTGCTGTCCCTGGAATATATTGTTCAAAGTGGCGGTTGGGTTGTGGTACCCACTGCTGCTTGTCAGGAGAGGGGGACAGGGATGGACTAGGGAGGTTTCTGGGTGCTGTGGTGGCTTACAGGACCACTTCTTGCAGCTTTGCTCCGTGTCCTTGTTAAAGTAGAGCCTGTGTATCTCTGTACCATATGTACACCTGTGCAACTTGTGTTCTTGAGCATAAAGTCGAACCGATCCTTGCTCTGCTTCTGATAATGTCCTGTGAACTTGCACGAGTGACTTCATGCCTTTATTTCTTTTGGCAACACTGAGCTAGTTATGATCCTGTTGACAGTTTGGAGACATATGGAGAATCAAGGCAGAGCAGTGTTTTATAATAGAGTAGTATGGGATCTGGTTGGGATGAAAGATGCCAGGGAAGTGTCAATCATTATCATTACCCTAGCAAACTGCTGTACCTGCAGAGATAATAATATTTAGCAATTATATAGCACCTAACAAGCTCAAACAGCACAGACGGTAGCTAATTAAATCTCCCAAAGCTTCCTTTGGGTGGGTGTTCTCCTATGAGGGTGGACCAGCTTCTGCCCAGAGTGTTTTGTGTGAAGCTAAGCGCACTTCTTCCCCGTTTCACAGGTAGGGACAGGTAGTGGTCCTGCGGAAAATCCTCAGTAAGGGCGAGCCTGAGCTCGGGAGCAGGCTCGCAGCGAGGGCAGTGGGCAGTCTCAGCACTGCATTGTGCTGTTGCCTCCGTTTGTGAGAGTGGTGTGTGGCCTTGACTCTATGACCTGGGTGGCCAAAGGTGCTTGGATGCTGAACGCATCGATGTGCTTGTTGCTTGTCCTTTATGAAATCAGGGAGAGTTTGGGTGCTGGGCACCCGAATGAGGACCCCACCAGCATCCCTCAGTGAAGCAGAGGTGGTGGTACAGGTGGTTTTGCAGGGCTGGATGGTCAGCGGTGTGTTTTTTCCTTGACCTTCTGGCTTGCTGGGCTGCTGCTGTTTCCCCCCTTGGTGCATCGTTCCCCTGCCCATCCTGCATCCCTCCCTTCTGAGAAAGCTTTCTGAAAGGTGATACTTCTCAACCAGTGCCCCATGTTTGGTCAGAGCCTCCAAGATCACAGTGATTGAAAACAAGACTTTCAACTTTTCCCCGTATGTGTTTTTCTCACCTTGACCTTTCTGGAAAGCAGCAGGTGAAAAGATACGTGGCCGCTTGGATCGAGCGGAGATCTGTGACCCTTGCCCAGCAGCGTGCTACTCCAGCCGGTGAGGCAGCGGTCTCTCTGTGACTTTGTGAAGGTCAGCGTTCATGTCTGAAGTGGGGCTGGTAGTAGCAATGCATGATGCACAGTGTCAGCCATAAAGGAAATATTGTATATAAAAGATAAGTTTTTTTTTTCCTTTCTTGTGGCAAAGGAACAAGGCGCCGGGTTCATTTAGCATTCATAAAGTCTTGCTTTGGAAACGCCTTTAAGTACTGCTGAGGGAGACTTGAAGGAGCGCGTTTGAGAGTCAAATGCACATCTCCTTGGGCTCTCCTTTCATCTGCTTTAAAAAACACAATCTTTTTTTTTTTTAATCTTTTTTTTCCCCCTCTGTTAAAATACTAATCTTCTCCAACAGCAGCAGACACCCAGGGTGCAGGCGCTCAGCAATTAGTTCAGTGAACAGAATATGCGAGGAGCAGAGGAAAGGGGAGACTCAGCCAAGTACTGGGAGGATGGTGAAATGCAGCCTGCTAATTAGGAGGAAGCACAGCACGGGGCGGGGGGATGGCGCCTGGTTAATTCAGGTGTGAAGCCGCTAAGTTGCGATGTGTGTCGTCTGCCCGGGTGGCAACGTGCTGGTTGGGATGCAGAAGTCGTTCTCAGGGATGCTGGGCTGTATCTTGGCGGAGAGAAGCACCTAGCAGGGAGTGTGGGTCTCCGTCTGGACCTGAAACAGAGTGGTGAAAGAGCCCAGGGAGGATGAGGTGAGGATGAGGTGTGCGGTTTGGCTAGATTTACAGCCTAGCCACCATATTCCCCACTCCAAGCTGGCTGCAAGTCTCTGTTGGGAGAAGCACATGAATATTTTGGCTTGAGTTCTCCCTGGACTCTTAGCCAGAGCTGGGAGAGAAGCATCTGTCCTCCAGAGGTTGGGCTTTCCCAGCAGAAAGTCATTGTGTTGGACCTCGTGTTGGCGTGGAAATTCAATGGGTAATTCCTGTTATCGTCGCAGGAGGTGAGACAAAAGGGAGCAAGCAAGGAGAGAGAAGAAAGCAACAAGTGTTGTCGTCATCCAACCTTCTTCAGGTTGTGAAGAGCCAGCTTCACGAGAAGTGTCAGATGGGCAGAAGTTCAGCTCAGCCCCTTCTCTTGGCTGAAACTTCTCTCGTCCTTGAAATCTCTCTCCTTCACTCTTCACTTGAGGGAAGGGAATTTACTGCAATGAAATATGTTGTCTTGTGACTTTTTATGAAAACAGCACATGTCATTGCCCCTGTTTCCTGGAGCCAAAGGATGTGGCTGGATTTCAAAAAGAAAAAGACTGGATGATTTCATTATTGCTAACAACTGTTCCCACCAAGATAAGGACAGTCTAATCACATTCCCTGTGCAGAAGTGCCAAGGGAACCAAAAGGCAACGCTTCCATTTGATTTTTTTTTTTTTTTCTGTGTTGTCTTCTGTGTTTTGGTCGTCTTTGGTACTGTGCAGTGCCAGAAGCAGGCTGTGAGGCTAAATGGACTTGGGGGGGAGTCAAGGCAGCAAGAACCGGTGTTACGGTTATCAGGGCGCTGGTGTCCCAGGTTGGAAATGCTCTGCCAGCGGCAGCCTTCGTCCAGCCTGATGCGTGGATTTATTTCACTGACTGCCTGTGGTCAAGGCTTGAGCTCCGCTGTCCCAAACTCCTTGAGCGAAGGCTGAACTGGTGGTGGAGGCTGAGCACACAGCAGAGGGATAGTTTTTCAGCCTGGTTTTTTTATTTTATTTGCAAGTCCCCCAGAAGCCAAGTGCTACCCCCCTTGTAAAGAAAATTAGATCTTACTGCCAATAGGTTTGCTTTTCTTAATTACATTTTGCAGACTCCCGATGCAGATACCCCCGAGAACTGATCTGTAGCTGAAAATTACCTCCGCAGCGAGCACGCTGCATCTCGTACCGCCGAGAGGTGATGCTGACCATGGTTCAGCCCAGGCAGGGCTGATGTGGTTGGTAACTGCCTGCCCCAGAGAAGATGAAGGCTGGGGAAGACTAAAGCCAAGGCGTGTAGGGGAGGTGAGTTTCAGCTGTGCCCTCCAACGCTGCTCTTCTGCCTGCACGGAGTCGAGCTGCCACGTGTCCCTGCTGAAAAGCTTCGTGTCGCAGGGAGGGAAGTCTCTAGGCTTTGATTTGCCTCGTAGCAAGAGATAACATTATCGTCTCGTCCTTTAATGATTTGAGGACAGAGTATTTTTCACATCAATTTATCTATCTCTGTAGCCCTGATTCTGTTCTTGTGCCGCTAGCGGGTGGGTACTGTGCAAGTAACTCGGTCTTCTTCTTCTTCTTCACCTGCTCCTTGTTTGCATGCCCTTGGCACTTAAGAGCACTGGAAAGGCGCTAATTGATCAATTCCATTAGCTCAGTCAGAGAGGAGTCGTCTTTTGGCGAGCAAAGTGGGGTGCTTTCTTCTGGAGCAGAGGGTCACCGATTCAGGTCCCAGCAGCGACCACCCAAAGAGAAAAGATGACTTCTAATTACATTCATAATTGAAAGTGATTAATGGTAGCAGAAGAACTTCGAGCGATTTCTTGTAATTAAATACTAATTTTAATTCCTTTGCAGTGCCGAGCACCATATTTGCTTTACTGGTGATATTTATGGCTGTGCCTTAGCACAGTTTAATATCTTAAAAATACATGCTAAGTGATTAACATTTTTTTGTAACTGGGTAAACAAGTAAATATCAATTAATTTGTTTACTTTGTGTCTGTAATTAGCAATTATTATTTCGTATTTTTGAGGATCTCTATTCTGGAGGATTTGTGGCTTGGAGTGGAAGCAGAGGAACCCTTGATTGCTCCCAGGCCAGGGGAGTCCTGATCTCTGCTCCAGGCTGTTCTAGTGGCAAAAAAAAAATAATATATATATATACATATATAAAAAAAAGCCAAGAGAAGGAGGCGGGGATCACATCTGCAATGGTTTAGGCTCAGAGGACATCATGGCCAAGCTTTGAGCCTGCTGGGAGCAAGAGGAAGGGAGTTGGCTGCGCACGGCAGATGCTTGCTGGCTGTTGCTTGGTCTTGAAGAACAGAAGCGTCATGACATCATCTGCTTCTGCCAGGTTTTTGCTGTCTGTAAGTGACACCTTTCAAACTCAGCTGCTGCTTGTGATGCTGCCTGTCAAGGGCTGCTCGGGGCTGCCCTCCCTCTCCCCTTGTTCCAGCTGCCAACATCATTTCTCCCTCACCACTCGTTGGAGGAGGCTCATCCCCTGACGATGCTGTAGCCTTGGCTGGATCTTTGGGGAGACGTTTGCAGAACTGAGTATTTCATCCTTAATACTATCACTGTATTGATGTGGTTTTGAATTTGGAGGTGTCAAATGGGGTGTGCCAGCGTGATTTGGGGTTTGGCTGTGGGCAGGGAGCTGATGGGTGCTGTTTTGGATGGTTGTACCTGGGTACAAGCATGGTGGGGGCACAGAACCGGGCAGAATTCCCATCCTGGGGAGTGTGGGACATGTTGGAGACCTGCCAGCGCCCAGGGACAGCCACAGTAATCTGCTGTAAGTGAAAATATCATGAATTCTGGGTTTGTTCGTCGCCCGTACCAGCTGTATGGCTCTTTTTCAAGCACCATAGGATGAGCGTTGTATGCCTAGATGTGCTCGTGTCCTTTCTGCACCTTGACAAAGTTGTTTTTGGATGAGCCAGGCTGGGAATCTGTTTCCCGAAAACTTGGTCCTGCTCACATAGCGACACACTGGGCCAGAAAGCACTTGATGGAAATCATGTCTCTTCCTCACCAGTTCCTTGATTCCTTGCTAATGCTTTTCATTCCCTCTTGCTGCTTGAGAGAGCTGATCGTCTGATTAAATTAAGACAGACACAAAAGCAGCTGGCCTGCCAAAGCCTAGGATTTTATTAAAAATAATATTGTTTACAGAGTTCTCTCCTTTTATGGTGCATATAAAACAGCGTGTTCCACCCGAGCAGCCGGCAGGCTCACTGCAATTTACCCGGGAAGAGATGGAAAGACATTAAACCTTGTCTTGAAGGGAGTAGGGAGGGCATGGAGGAGAGGGAGGTTGGGGATAAGAGACAGAGCGTAGCTGCGACAGCAAATGAAAGGGAAGGAAACACAAGGAAAAAAAGCAGAGAAGAGGAAGGATGGTTCCCTGTTCCCTACCTCCCCTTCTCCCCTCGCATACCTGTGCTGAAATGGAGCATTCAAAAAGGAGGGAGATCATGGAAGAGAGGAGATAAACTAGGCCAAAGAGCTTCAGCTGGGGACCCAGCCTCCACCTGAGCAGGGAGGAGAGCTGCTTACCCTTCTTGCAATATTCGGGAGCCCTTCCTGGGCTATCCGTGTGGGTGGAGAGGCTCCTCTGCTCTGTTCTCTTCTTGTTCGAGGTCTTGCAGATGCTTTTGTGAGCCCTCAGGTAGCGGGGCAAGCCAGTGCTGGGGGTGCTGGCTGTCCACCCAGGCGCCCCAGCCTACCAAGACCTCACCAAAAAGCTCTCGTGCTTTGTAAGTCACTTATTTGTAGTTTATTTGCACTTCAAGGGTCTGCCAGGGCAAAGGGAGGGGTGTGCAGGGTATGGCGCGTAGCGATGTGTTGTGGCATGAGGGGCTGGCGGTAAAGCAAGGAGAGACAAATTTTTTCCAAGGTTGTGGAAGCAGCTTGAGATAGCACCCAAACTGGAACCAGGGCCCCCACCTCCCACACACCCTTGTGTTGGCTAAAATGGGTTGTGTGCTGGCTTTGGGAGGCACGGAGGAGCCTTGCTAATGCCCTGCTGCAGGAGCGCCCTGTCTCTGCTTTGCTTTCTCCTTTCTGTGTCTTCTGTCTGTTTGTTTGTTTGATTTGGTTCCAAATAATTAATTGTAAAAACCCATGGCTAATGGTTTGAATGAAGGATGGATGGGTACTTTAATTAACTCGTGAAAGGATTATACACTTATGTTTTCAGTCTCCCTGACCCCAGCCGAAGTAACAAGGCTCGAACATCGCCACGTTTGGAGGGAGCAGAGTGCTGAGTGAACATGAAAGCATGCTGGGGAGGAGGGATCCACCACCGGTCCCCTGGGCTGCGCTGGCGGAGCCGCTTGGACCATACTGGGAAGATGCATCCGGGATCCCGATTGTAGTTAGCGCCTGGGGGTCACTCCTCTCCCCCTTCTTCAGGGATGGGGCCTCGGATCCCCTGGGGACCTTGGGAGAAGCTCTCCCCACCCCATTGCCTTGGACCCCCGAGCCTCAGTGTGCTCATCACGATGAGTTGCCCTCTGATGGCTGGTTGCATGCTGGGTTTGACCCTTTAAAAGGGGTTTGGTGTGGGTGAGGGAGGTGTCTCATGAACTGTACAGAGACTTTAGAGATCGAATACACTTGAGCCCCATTTGGGGCTAATACATGTCAAATTTGGGTTGAACGTGAGCCGTCTGCCCCTTCTTTATAAATGGTTCTCATACAAGCTTCCAAGGTCTAGCATTAGAAGAGATGCTGTCTACTTTCCAGCCTAAACCAGACTAAATTCAGCCATTTCATCTGGTTGGGAATAAGCACAGCATGCCAGTCTCGGGGAACTGAAACTGCTGAGCTCCCCTGTGTGGGAGGATTTCTGCAAAGCCCGGAGGTGAGGGCATCGCTAGATGGAAGAGAGGTCTTATAGAGGTGGCCCTGGGTCACTCCTTGCTAGCCTGTAGGCACGCTGAAGCTTGATGGGTGTCAAAACCTGTATTGATTCCTCAGTCTGAAGACGGTGAAAGGTTCGAGGCTATAACAACAGGTGTTCCAGCCTTTACAGCTCAACACGTTGCTGTCTCGTTAGCTATTTGTGTCTCAAGATTCTCTCAGTAAGATGCTGAGAAAATCTTTGAAGGAAAGCGGTGAGCTCCCACCATCCTCCCAGCCCCTCCCCAAAGCTAGCTCCTCCCGATGACTTCTCAGCTTTTTAGGACAGTGCTAAGAAGTGGAAGGTGTCTCCTGCACAGATGTTTTAATGAGCAATTAACATAGAGACCCAATTCCAGCAGGACTGCTGAAGGAGCAAGACTTTTGCAGCTCCTCTGCCGCACAGTCTGGGAAGCTGGGACCCGGCTGGGTCAAGAAATTTTCAGAATGAGTCAAAAGTGCTTGGAATATCTATGAGAGGGATGGGGCCATAGCTTGCATCATGCTACTGAGTCACCGGATGATTTCCCGTCCTTCCCATTGCAAAACAGTCCAGATGGAAGCTTCAGCATTGCTGCTTGAAACAAGGCTGATTGGGCTTGTTCTCTCATGGAAAATGTATGAGAAAAAAAATGAATTTCCATGCTTTATTTTGAATCAAAAGTCATTTTTACTCTAAATAAGACTTTTTTGGCCTTCTTTCAGTAGTGGTACCTGCCCTAGGAATCCTCCTTACTTATCAGTCCCCCAGCAAGCCGCTCTTGTTTGATTACTAATCTGCCTTATTAGGTTTTAAAATGCGCTTTAATATTTTAGTTTTAGTGACTTTTTTTTTTTGAGGCCAAATTCCAGCTTCTGAAGTGCATACCTCTCTCTTACTTCAATGGCAGCCTTTCACGTTTATCCCAAGGCATAACATGGTCCTTACACCGTTTGAAATTAGATGCACCGATTAGAGCATCTCTCAGCCGCTGCTGCTGTTCTGCACCTCAAAGGATGGCTCAGAGAAGAAGCTAGAAGTTGGAGCTGGGACTATTTATGTGCTCAGCATGTTGTTTCTTGAGACTTCGTGCTTGTTGTAGCTCTCGTCAAGTGACCTGGAAATAGATGCCGGCTTGTAGGTCATGAAACACTGCAGTGGTGTTGGTGTTGATGTGTTTAGTAGGAGGTCTGTGATGTGCATGGGTCACGCCCGTGAGGATATGTATGATTAAACCAGAGAGGAGAGAGGAACACACGGGGTCAAGTGGAGTTTTTGCTTTTGCCCTTGTTTTTTTTTTTTTTTAGCAAGAATGGTGAAATGCTGAGCAAATCACTAAAAATTATTGCACCTGATACTCTAGGTTGAGAGCGCTTTCTGGCTCAGCTATTTAGTATTTCCAGTGCTTGCTGAAGCCAGCAGCCCCCTAAAATCTGCTGTGCGTGCTCAGAGGTGCTCAGCACCCGTTGCAATAGGGTGCAAACCTTGCGGAGTGCTGTCTGACAGTCAGAAATGTGTGCCTGGAGTGCTGTCTGAAGCCTAGTTAGGCGGCTGCTCTGATTGTAATCGCTCCTTGGAGAAACCTCCCTTTGTTAAACAAGAGCTAAGCATTTTGTTAAGGGAATTCATTTGGTTGTTTGGAGTTTTTATTTTATTCGTTCCACCTCAGCGCGGTCTTGGGCATATCGTATGTACCATAGGGAGGGAGTGTGATGGAGAGGATGGATGTTGCAGGTGTGGGTTTGAGCTGATGACGATGGTACCTGGAGGTGGAGGATCTGCATGGTGCTTGGCAGAGAAGCAAGGACAAGTTCTGGCAACAGTGTGGTTTTTTTTCTCTTTAGAAATGCTTTTCGTTCTCTGAATGCTTTCTCACCAGGGGTGAAACTTTCATTACGTCAGCAATTCAGAGAGGGAAAGTGAGGTCCCCAGGGGGAGGAGGAAGTGTTTCACAGAGCTGGCTGACCACAGGAGCCACCGGACCTGTTCAGCTTGGGTGATGGGGTCTTGTTTAGGAGGTAGGGCTGTGCTCAGAGGTCTGACCTGGTGTCTGGCTCACCTGAGGGCAAATAGTGTGGTCTAAGTCAGCTTGGAGACAGGTACTTGCCCACCACAATAACCTTTCAACCTTCAAATCTTTGCAAAACATGTTAAAAGTCCATTTGCACTCCGAGGTGCAGCCTTGAAATGAGGGTGGTTAGAACACTGGTGTTGGGGGGATGTGGAAGTATGTTGGATTCCTCTATGGAATTCAAGCCAGCAGCTCTTAATGACCAGCTCTCGCTGTCTCTCCAGGTAGGAGTAATATTTGTCGGAACTGGTGTAGCTTCTTCAGTGTCTGAAGATGGCCAGAAAACCTGCTCTGATTGAGTTGCCTCAGGAAATCTTCAGTGCTTCTGTCAGTCAGTGTCTGAGGCTTAGCTGTCATTTTTGGCTGAGCTTTTTTAGTCCTTCACTGGTCGGAACCCTGGAGTGGTGTGAGAGAGGGGACAGATGCGTAACGGGATGGTCACATGTGATGGGCTGAGATGGATGGAGTACCTCTCCAGCCAAAGCCAGCGTTATTACCTGAACAGTGGTAAAAGGGGAGCATGAGCTGGGGGTGAGAAGAGAGGAGAGACTATGATAACTCTATCTAGCGGAGCGGGTTGTCCCTGGAAATAGAACATGAATAAGTAATCTGGATAAATAATGGAGCTGTCTGAACTGTAACAATAAAGAATAAAAGTGCTGAGTGTGGCTTGCTGTGATTTGTGGGGTCACACCGTCTTGGACGGTGGAGCCGTTGCTCCCACTGGTGAGCAGGTGCTTGCAGACGGATCTCATTGACTTTGCAGAGATTACTTGGGTGGCGGTCGCTTGCCAGAGGCAGGAGACAGTTCGTGGTCCAGTCTGTTGTGATGCTGCTGCACAACCTTTGTGAAACCTCCGAGCTTGCTGTGTCTTAGCCCGCTGCTGAATAACCTCTGTAGGATTACAAAAACATAGGGCTAGGTGGGATCGCAGCTGATGTCACCCTGGAGTAGAGTTGGGCACACATGGGCCATCCTTTGTGGTAGCTGAGCTGCTCTTTGGTGATGGAGCTGCTTGTAGCTTCTTGGACACCTTCTGCGAGGGTTTCACAAGCCTGGGTGGGAGTTATTCCAAGTGTCCAACCAAAATCTTCTCTGCTGTAAATTAGGCTTTTTTTCTTCTTCCTCTTTGAAGACATGTGGCAAGTAATTATTCAGTTTCCTTCGTGTGATATTTGTGTATGGGAAGAGTACTGTCATGTCTTACTCAATCTTTTCTTTTAGTGACAAAGCAAAGCCTGATGTCTTTCATCTTTCTCTAGAGTTGTCTGCATCTCTCACCAATTTCATTGCTATTCCATGGGCTCGCCCCCACTTGTCCGTGGCTCAGACGTGCAATCAATTGCATCGCATCAGTTAGAGATGTGTGTCTTGCTCTGTGGCAGATGCAGTTTAGATTGATCTGAAAAGAAAGGAAACCTCCAGCTGCGGGCTTGGCGCAGCCAGATGTGCTGCAGAGGAAGGCGACGTGGTTAGCGCAGGTCAGCGGGGAGGTGCTAACGTGTTAAGCCACAGCGACCTGACCTTTAGCTTTCTGAAAGTGTGATGTCTAGATGGGGATGAAGTACTGCAGCTGAGCCCCTTGCATTAAACCAAGTGGAGCAAAACAATTCTCCTTTGTCCTTCTTACAATGCTTGTGTAATGTAAGATTTGCCTTCTTTTGTAGCCTGGTCGATTCCTTTGTGGTCTGCTGTAACGCCCGGGTCCTTTCCCGCACGCGGTTCCCTAGTCGTTTTTCCTGCTCTTTATACATGTGTTTAATTTTTCCTCCCTAAGTTTATCCCATCAGGCTTGTCCGTATTGGATTTCCAATCGCTTGCTTCCCAAGGTGATTTGAGATTCTTGTCCTACCCTCAGAGCCCTTCCAGCCCCTCTCCTCCTAGCTTGGCATCATCTACGGATTTTAATAAGCGTGCTCCTGGATCCGTAACGCAAGCTGTTAAATGCAAATGTTGGCGAGAGCAGGGCTCGGGACAGGCCCCCGAGGAATCCCACTGTAGGCTGCCCTCCTAGCTTGGTTGTAAATAATAGATAAGCGCTCTTTGAGAGTGCTTTGTCAACAGGCTGTTATCCCTCCTCCCCTCTGCCCCCAGCCTCAGTGATTACATCCAGACTGTGTTTCCTCAACTTTCCTCGGAGGGTACCGTGTGGGACCGGCATCAGAAGCCTTATTAAAGTCAAGGTATATCATGTCTACAGCTTTCCTCTTATCCACCAAGTCTAGTTATCCTGTCAAGGCGGAAATGAGGTTGGTTTGACATGATCTGTTCTTGACAAACTTGTGTTGGTGGTGGTTGTGTGGTTTTTTTTCTTCCCCCCCCCCCCCTCACTTTATTAAATTCTCAGGACTTGCAAGCTG
>JAVJGI010000039.1:3705398-3758333 GCA_035590275.1 Ibycter americanus | reverse complement strand
CCCCACTTTATTAAATTCTCAGGACTTGCAAGCTGTGATAGTTTTCATCGTTTGTTTTAGTATCTTCCGGGTGATTGAAGCTGAGCTGATTGCCTACAGCTCCTGGCTTTTTTTTCTTAAAGATATGAAGATTTCTCGCCTCTTCTGCTGGCCTCCACCAGCTCCCGGAGAGCAGCGCTGGTGGCTCAGGGAAGAATCTGCCTGATTTTTCAGTACTCTCAGGAGACCTCCCTCAGTCTTTTCCAGCTTGCCTTTTTTTTTTTTTTTTTTTTTTAAACCCTCTTTCCCTTCCTGTGCTGGTGTGAATGCCCATCTCCCTGTTAACATATATTTCGGAGCTGTCTGCTCACTATATACCTTTCTTTACACAGATATAATCAAACATGGCAGTGAAGATCTCTGCCGCATGCTTGCCTCTCCTGCTTGGTAATGGACCTAACCTTCCTTTCCTTTTGAACATATCCAAGAGCCTTTTTGTTCTCCTCTCGTGTCCCTCGCTAATTGAAACTTGTTTTGCATATTAGTGCTGCTGACTTTATCCCTGGATGCTATTGCGATTCTGTTATACCCATCCTTCATTACGAGCTCTTGTTTCCAGATTTTATTTTCTTTAATTTTTTTTTCCTGTGGTTCCTTCTTTATTTCTAGGTCATTGAATGGCTCCTGATTCAGCTGTAGCAGTCTCTTACTATGCTTCCCATCTCCCCTTTGCATGGGGATAGCCTGCTATTGTGCATGTAATACAGTCTCTTTCAGTAACTGCCAGCTCTCCCCTTCTTTGTACCTTAGATGATTTTTCCCAGGAGACCCCATCTACCGGCTTCCTGAATTTGTTGAAATCTGGTTTTTGAAGTCCGTTATCCTTATTCCGCGGCTTGCTTTCCATCGGGTTGTGAACTCTTATCGTTTCATCACCACTCTCGCCCAAATTACCTTCCCCCTCAAAGCCTACGGTCCATCTGTACGAGGCAGCCCCCAGTCTCAGGCTTTTCCCTGCACCTTCCCAAACGCTGAGCTCCCCCGAATGCACAACAGGGGCTGGAGGAACAGTGTCCTGACATGTTGTGTTTGTGCTTTAAGTAGCGTGCATCCTTCTGGCTGGCCCTTGAATCTTGGTTTGGTAAGGGTTTGCTAGGGATGGAGCACCCATGCCCTTGACTCCCATCCTCTCCCTGTCTCATTCTTGCGCATTTTGGCTTGGGGGCTCTCCTGGTGGTGTCTTCCTCCAGCTGAGGACATTAGGCAGTTTGCTGTCATCCTGGTCACCTCAGCTGCTTGTCCAAACCCTGTGGCACATGTCTGCGTGTGTTCAGCTCCTTGTAGGAAGGACTAGGCTTGCTTACTCTGCTGGTGCTGGCGGGACATCCTGCATCAATGCCCCATGCAGGGTGGGTGTAAGGCTTTGGTGGCCGTGGCAGATCCCTCGGGGCTGTGGTGGGGCCCCGGGCATGCTTCTTGTCACCAAGCCAGTGACTGTCATAGCAGCTGAGAAGGCAAAAATAGCTTACACTTGACTCTGAACTTTAAGGCAGCAGACTTGGGTCGAATCCCATCCTCCATAACAAAGATATGTGGGGCCGGGTTGGCAAAGACCTTTAAATGTCAATAAAGCAATTCTGCACAGCCCACAAATCTTGGTGGGGAGCTGACAGGGATCACGGTGCTGGGCAAACTGTCTGACTCCGGAGCGACGGGTCTGGCTCAGGGCAGCCTTTGGCAGAGGTGAGACCTGTGAAGTAGCTGCGGTCACAAACCAAGGGGTCACAGCAGGGTGTGCTGATGGTTGCTAGAGCAGATCCGTCTGCTTCAGTGGTTTCTGTGGAGAGCACGGGAGGGAGTCCCCTTTCCCATGGGCTTTGTGGTAGCTTTTTTACAGCAGGCAAAGCCAAGCTGTGGCAGCTCAAGCGTGGTTCGTGCAGGGCTTGGATGCACATGTGGAGGGGTGCAGAGTGGCTGGATGGTGTCAAGGGACACCCGGCAAAGTCTGAGGTTGCAACAGCTATCCCAGTCTGAATTGTTTCAGGAAAACACTTCCATCCCCTTTGAGTCTAGTCTAAGAATAAGGTCAGAATTTAGCCCCTGTGGCAGTGCCCAAGACACCGCAACCACGTATGCTTTTCTTGTGCAAGATGCTGGCACCAACTGCAGTGGAGCTAAACCGTACAGAACCCCCTGGCTGGCTGGTGCATTGAGTTGGTGTTAAATACAGGGATTTCAGGGCTGAGCCTCCCCGCAGCCGCTCTCTGTCGGGATGGAGCGCGGGAGGCTAACGCCCGGTTAGCCACGCACAATGGATGCGATTTGGCATCTCCACGGAGGTCGCGGAGCCAGCAGTGGGACCATGTGTGCCACGGTGGTGTCCCAGCATGCCGACGTGGTGGCAGGGATGCACGCGGGCTCACTGACAGACACCTTCCCCAAACAGGCTGTTGTGTCCTCAGCCCGTGCTCGGGGATGTGTCACCAGCGCCTGGCTGCTGACAGCTGGATGTGCTGCTGCAGAGGAGGCACAAATGCACAGGCTCGGAGCTGTACTGCGGTAGAAAATACATCCCCTGTGCACACAAAAGCTCAGGCAGATGTGCTATGGGATGGGCAGGGTCCTGCAAAGTCAGCCGGGACCTCTCCCCTCTGTGCAAAGGGTCAGAGAGATACAGTCCTTCTCAGTAGCCCATAAGGATATTAAATTTAATGTGTTGGTATCCAGAAATTATCATACTCGGGAAACACTCATTAATCTCTGTCTGCCTCCCTGGGTTTTATTGTCTTCCCTTCTTGCGAGCCCTCCTCTGCTGTGACTCTTGCTCTCAATTCATGTCATTTTTCTTTCCACCCGAGTTTTGTCTCCCATCCCTTCTCCCCTCCCGCTCAGCTCCTGCCACACCTCTGCACCCGGGGAAGCCCGTCGCAAAGTCAGTGTCCCAGGGCCCATCAACTGCAAACTGAGAGGCAGGGGAAGAGCTTTTTAAATATATCTGGGTTTTATTGGTGGTTATTTTTATTGCTTTGTAAGGCTGTGAGGGCAGGAGGGGAGCCAGCTGATGGCTTGTTGGTTTTGGTTATGGGCAGGGGGCTGGCGAGCACTTCTCTGCCCCTCAGCCTGATCCCCAGCGTTGCCCACTGTTTTTTGGCATGGGGTTGCTCTGCTTCACTGGTGGTATCTTGTCCCCAGCCTATGCCACAGGTCCCTCATTGGCACCGCTGCTCTGTTGCTAAACCTGCAGCCCTCCACCACAGCTCCAACCCTGGTGTGCACGCTCCGCTGCAAGTACACAGCGGCTCCTGCCTTCCCCTATATCCAGGCCCTGAATGAGCCTGGATTTCTTGCTATCCCATCGGATATACAGTGAATTTTCCCTGCTCCAACAGGCAGCGTGGCCAAGGGGAGAAGGCTTGCTCTTGCACGGCGGTGGCGATCGCTGGGGTTCCTGCCGGCTTGCAGCCACACTGGTCATATCCCTTCCCTGGAAGTTTCCTGACTAAGTGCGCTGATTTGTGGAAGTCAAGCAAAATAGGCTTCTTAACTTAATGAGTAAACTGATTTGTCAGGCGGGTGCTGTTCTGTTTCCCTCTGCAGTGCGGGTCCTCTCTGCCAGCATTGCACATCTTGACACGCCGGTTACTGTACGGTTGGGAATAGCTCGGCCCCATCAGCAGGGCTGTAATTTGGCACCAAGGCTCTTTCCACACAAAGATTTTTGTTTAATAAAGCATAAGACTGAACAGTTTGCTCTCACTCGTAGGTTCTGAAATATGCATTTAATTTAAGCTTAATGAGGGAATTATTGTATATAAAATGAAATGCCTTGCGATGGCTCTCCAGGACGGAGCTGCTGGGGGTTGAGAGCTGCTGGGACAAGTTAAGCCAGAAGATCTTGGGGGTGGGGGATGCTGAAGGCTAGACCTGGGGTGCTGAGGATGGACCTGCAAGAGAGAAGGGGAAGATGCTTGCGGTGAAACACCTAGGGTGGAAATCATGGAATGGTTTGGGTTGGAGGGACTTTAAAGACCACCTAGTTCCACCCCCCCTTGCCATCAGCAGGGACACCCTCCCCTAGAGCAGGTTGCTTAAAGCCTGCTCCAACCTGGCCTTGAGTGCTGCCAGGGATGGAGCATCCCCAGCTTCTCCAGGCAACATGTTCCAGTGCCTCACCACCCTGATAGTAAGGAAACAGCTGCAGCGAAGGAGAGCAAAGAGCTGTATAGAGAAATGACTTGAGTCTTCCAAGTATTTTTATTTGTTGGCACATTTCCTTGTGTAAGTGAGCCTCGGCAATGGCAGCAGAGCTATTGCGTGAGCAGAGGTCTCCCCAGCGTGTGTGTTCTGTGGGTCGCAGAGGAGCTCATCCAGACTGAGCTGCATCAGGGAGGCTCTGATGGTGCTTGTTGGACATGCAGAGCTGGGATGGGGAGTCCACGCAGGGCTATGTGGTGCAGAAGGGTTTTTCAGGTATGCATGGGAGGAGTAGCAGGCAAAAAATTTTGGGGAACTTTAGCTGAAGGTGAGCGCGATAGCCAAGCATGGTGTTCCCCAGTACCTTGACTTGGAGATGTCATACCTATGGAAAGGCACAAAAGATCTCAGTGACAGTTCACGATTCTAAACAGGACTGTATCATTTTAGGTATTTAGGTATTTATTTTGATAATTTGGCGAATACAGCAACATGTGTGGGGTTGCAGTGGTCTGTAAGGAAAGACTCTGGCTAGCTGAGAAACGGCTTTCGATGAAAGGGCCTAAAGATGCAAGCTCCATCCATCCCCTCCAGTTACACGGTTGGAGCAGTGGGGACGAGTTCAAAGCCACTGCACAAATAAACTCTAATAGCTTTCCTCTTGCATTTATGTTATTAGGGGGTTCGTTTGACTGGCATTATGATGATAAATGAAAAATGCTTTGCACCATTACGTTGGGCGCTAATGCGTAGTGGGAAGAATTTCTGCTCGTTTCAAAAAAAAAAAAAAAAGGCAGGCACCGGCAGAGGGGAATGTGATGGGTTTGTGCAGCGGCGCTAAGCTGTTTGCATGCAGCAGGAACCTTGTGGGCATCCCCCCTCACCCCTCTGCTGGGTTGGGACAGGGGGAACAGTGAGGGGGGCTGTTGCGTGAAAGCAATCTTCTGAAGGGTTGCTACTGCTTCGTAATAAATAAATACATATATCCACAGCCCAGGGCACAGCGTTGCTCCCGACTGGTAGGTTGCATTCCCTTTTGCACCGCATCCCACCTAACCTCATCCCTGCAGGGTTTGGGATGCCACCTCCATCCCCAGGTATGAACCAAGAGCAATAGCTTTAGGGTGAGGAGGGCGTCGGGCCCCCGAAAGCTCGTGCCAGAGTCTGCAGCCATCCTTGGGAAGCCAGAGGAGGAGTTTGACAGTCCAAAGGCTTTCCTTCGTTTTAAAGCTGTGGAGCAAATTGAGTTCAGAGGGTCACTGTTACTCCCAGCTGCTGCGACAGAAATCCCTAATGCACCGTATGCCAGCTTTCTCCAAAGCTTCGGCTGCTTTTTTATGAGACGCTGTCACTCTATTATCTGTCTCTGAGTTGGTCTTTAGCTCTTTAACCTTATGAGAAGGGAGGGAAAAGGAACCTTGAAAAGGAGGGGGGGGAAATGAGAGAGAGAGAAAACAGAATGCTCTGAGAGCAGCTTTTCATCCTTGGCCATGGGGCCATAATTGGGGTGCTGGGTGAGAGCCTCGCTTGAAAGAGGCAGGTTTGAAAGGGTCCCGGGGCAGGGGGCAGAAGGGGCTCGCCGTGCCCTTTGGCAGGGAGGTGGATGCAGAGGGGTCGGAGCTGATCAGAGACACAGGCATCAAACGGGGACCGGCCGCCCTCGGTGCTGGTGCGCTGCCACCCGCTTTGGTCCCCTCTCTGGCGTGGCCACGGAGGCAGCGGGGAAGGGATGAGGTGGGGATGCCAGCGGCAGGTAAGGCTCGGAGGGGATGAACCCCGGGCTGCAGCAGAGGAGGAGAGCTCAGTGGTGGGCTGGGGGCTGTGGCATGGGGTGGGTGCTGACCAGGAAGCGTCACCCGTGGGTGCTTGGGTGGTGCTGCTGTCACTAGGTGTTGTGGCTCCCTAGCGCAAGCTGGCAGGAGGAGGGATGGGGCAAAGAGAGCACGCTCCTGGAGCAAAGGGATGAGTTTCTCGATGCTCCTGCCTGACAGTTTGGGGCTGTAGCAAAACGGAGGGCAGGATCCCGGCATCGCCCTGCTGCTCTGAGCTGTCCTTGCTGCTTTGCAGAGGGAAACCGAGGCAGAGAGGGGAGGTGCCAAACCCGAGCCCTGCTTCACAGCCATGAGCTGAATGGCAAGAAGAGTGGAAGCAGCAGAGGGGCTGTGAATTCACCTGCCACCCGGCTCCTTCCAGCAGCGTTTTGCTGCTCCTGGCCAGCTGCTTGGCAGGCCTTGTGCACCGTGGCACGAGACAGGGCTTTTGCTCAGCACTCTCTCCTGCATGCTAAACATGCCGTCTCCCTGCAGGATCCTGCAGCCTTCTGCACTGCTCTGCTGCAGAGGGGGTGGGGAGATGGCTTTCGTCTTCTAGCACAGCAGCAGGCGGATGGCAGGGAGGTGGAAAGCAGCAGGACAGAGCCCTCCTCCCTTGGACGTGTTCCTGTGGGTCATTTCTCCCCCCAAATGATCCCAGCTTATGTGCAGCAAGCTCACAACCCAAGTTGCTGTGTGCCCGTGTGCTGCTGCAGCTTGTTAACAGCGGTTCCTTTCCCCCTTGCACACTCATCCTGCAAGGATGGGCAGCCCCAAGCATCACATCGCTGCCCGTCCTGTGGGCTTCTGTCAGCAGGTGATACTGTCCTCGACTGGGGTTTGCAGCTCCTTGTTTGATCTCTAGAGCAGCAATTGCCAGTGCTGCGAGGTAAGGTGGTGCTGGTGTTGGTCTTGCGCCCTGACCAGGGTGGTGAGGCCACTGATGGCATCTAACCATGGGTGCGCAGGGTCTCCTCTGCTTGCCCCAGTTGCACTTGCTCCTGATTCAGTGCAGAGGCTTTGTAGGAGAATTTTTGAGGGAAACAAATCAGTTCCTACATTTCTTAGGGGGCATATTTTTTTTATTCATTAAGCGAGGTCTTCTGTTGAGCTTGTTGGGAATCCACTGGCTTTGGTGGCATTTCTGGGAGCCCATTTCCCTTCTCTTCTCTTGTGCTCATGTCGTTTTCGGGTTTTTTGTGGGTTTTTCTTTTAATTCAAAAAGATGAAAGCAGGCTTTTGGACTGGGTCTCATTCCTCCGACACCTCCTGCAAAAACCCCCTTGGAGGTGGTTCTCACCAGCACCGGGAGCTGCTTGCTGTGAGCCAGGGATGGCTGGGGCTATGCGTGGTCCCGGGCTGAGCTTTGGGGCTGTGGTGGTCTCTGCTGTGCAGAGAAGTTTCAGAGGAATAAGCTGTGGAAAGGCTGTATGGCTGGGGAGGAAAAGCATGAAGGCTTTGATCCAGTGAGAAACCTTCAGGAGAGCAAGCTGTGGCAGGCACTGGGAGAGCCGGGAAGGAGGAGTGATGGGATGGTGCGTTTGGGAGGGGATTAAGGCTCTCGGCTCTTTTACAGTGCGAAAAGAAATGGGCAGCTGTGTGAGGAATAGCCGGAGCAAGGTGCTTGGGAGAGGTCCGCAAGTCTGGAGTCCTGCGGGGACCCTTGAGCAGTGGGACATGCTGGTGTCAGCTCTCCGCGTCCCCCAATAAATTCCCATGCCTCAGCCGCCGCCTCTGCTTAGGGACAAAGGCGGCATTGCACAGGGGTCTGCAGGGCAAGAGCAAACGAGGTGGCTTGTGGTCTTCAGAAGCACGTCCCTGGTATTTCCAAAGTGCTTTGTATTTTTAAGCAAGAGCCAGCATACATGTTAATTGTGCTTCTTCCTCCTTTCTAAGAATTCCTCCATTTCAGAGCTAAAATAAAGCGCTGTAAGAGTGAGAGGACACCAAAAAATGGAATTTTAATTTTTTTTCCGAGTTTTTGTTTGTGCCTAACAAAGAAACTACCAAGGGAATGTCTTTCCCCCGCAAAAAACCCAGACATTTTGAACGGGGTGAGGGTAGAGAAGGCAAGAGAGATCGCATTAAAATCTTCCACTAGCTCCAGTAATGAGATTAAGGGAGCTGCCAGATGAAACCATCTGCCTAATCTTTTACCCAGAGCCGCTCTGTTCTCAGCTTCCATCCAGGGATGGAACCGGAGCCACCTTCTGCCATGGACTGGCCTGACAGAAGATGCTCTGGTGCCTGCATCCCTTCAGCCAGGGAAGGACTGCTCTCTCCACACACAGAGTTCCTTACTGCCAGCTGCCATACTGAGCAGCCGAGGAGGAGGGGGAAAGAAAAAGGAAAAGGAAGGAGGAAAAAAAAAAAAAAAAGCCACTCATAAAAAAGACAGTTTGACATTTTCTTGACTGTTTTGAAATTTTCCTAGCACAACAAGCTGTTTATCCGCCACTCCAGCTCTTATTGAATTAAAGTGTGGAGGGGGTGTTAGGAAGAAATCAATTCGTGCTCCATATGCTGCTCTGCTGAGGAACGTGGCTCTCTGCACACTGTGGAATATGTAGGGAAGGGTGGGGGAAGGAGAGATAAATCCATCAGCTAACAAGATAAGTGCCTTGTTCCTCCATCTGTTACTGCTGTGTCCTTATCTGGGATTGCAGCGTGGCAGCAGTGATACATCTTGTGTCAGGTATTATATTCCAAATTCATATGAATGAATTTTCATGCTCGCAACAATCCATGATCCAGCCGCAAGCCCCGCCGTGGGTGCGGGGTTTGCTGCGGAGGAGCGGTTGTGTCTTGCAGGCTCGTCCTCACCCAGCTCCTCTTTTGCTGTTGTAATTTGTGACTTGAGAGGGATCAAGTAGGCACAGCACCAGCTCAGCGACGGGATGGTACAGCCTGGGAGGAGGACCTGGATGCCTTCCAGCCTTCAGGATGCCGACAGCGCGGACATGTGCTTTACAGACAGGAAAATCAGCCTGGGAATAAAGCGTGTGTTTAGAGGTGGCAGGAGGAACAAGAACTTGTCAGGTCTTCGCTTTTCTGCTCAGTCTCTTTAGGTGGAATATCGTAATGTGCTACAACAGCTCTGGGGTGTGGAGGCTGCGGTCCAGCCCGTGTGTCAGGTGGTTAGTAGGGAGAGAGGCAGTGCCAGAGTAGAGTTCGTATCATCCTTAGATAGGGGTTTTTGTTGGTTTTTTTTAGAAGCATCAACCTCCAGTTCTGATGGAGGAGCCAGATTTGTGTGTCGGACCAGAGCGCCAAGTTTTTGGGAGCAGAAGCTGGCTGAGATGAATCCCCACCCCGCTGAGCAACCTTGGGGAGCTCATTTAGCTGTACATGCCTGAACTCCTAATGGTCTTCTCTGTCCAGCTGCAAACCAACTCCAAATGCATCTGGCTGCGAAAGCACCGAATTTCTAGATGGTGCCTGTGTTTAAAATCAATTTAGCTCTGGACCAGCCTCAAGACCTGTACTGGATTCAGTAGCTCAGTGTGCGATGAGCCAGGCTCTCCAGAGCTGGGAGCTGCTCTCAGACTGGTCTCAAGGCTAACCCAAAGGTGTCCTTGCCGGCTCGCTGGCACACTCGTAACTGACTGTACAAACAAAAGCTACCGAGGAATTTTACGGGCAGTCTTCAAAACTCTAGTTTCTGTATAAACAGATCACTGCCTGAAATCTTGGTCATTACAACCGTCTAGTCAGCTCAGTGTCTGCAAATCTTTCTGCAGCTTGAAGGTATAAATCAAAGTCTGGCCGGAATGCAAGGAGGCTTGTAAAACCTGCGGCACCATCGCGGAGCGATGCAGCCGGGGTGAACAGCAATATCAGCATTTGTTGCTATGTTTTTCTGAATGCACTCATGTTTGCTGTCGTGCCGGCTTTTCCTGGAGAGGACACTGTGGAGATACAGAAAGTTTAGATGGGGAATAGAAATGCATCTAAGTCATCTCTAACTGGCCATACTTGACTGAGTCTCTCTTGACCTGCAGCCCTTTGGGTTGCCCCGAAGGACCTGCCGCTGCCGAGCAGATGAATTAAGTCTGCACAGTCTCGCCGGCAGCTTTGCAGAGGGTTAGAGCTCTGCTTCCCACCTCTGGGAATGTGACTTTCCTGGCTGGGTTTTTTGCCCAACGGGGCTATGGGCAGGGAGGCTGGAGGCGGGGAAAGCCGGAGCGAGACTGGTGAAGGTCAGAGCCAGATCCCAGCCTTTGCTGGGACCAGGAGGGTTTGGAGCTTGCTGGTTTGGTTTTGGGCTTGTTTTCAGTCTGGGTTTGTATTTGCTAGCGGGAGGTGCAGGCTGTGGCACCGTTTCCTAGCCAAGAATTTAGAAACCTGTTTTTAGAAGTAAAGTCTAATTTGGAATTAAAGTATAGGAATTGCTAATATGCTCATGGGAAGAAGCTGTGGCTAGATGGTATTTTCTGCTTCTCATGTGTGCTAGACTCCTTTGAGTAACATCCGTGGAGCGGGATCACTCAGGGTGATGTGCAGGGCTGGGAGAGCGGAGGTAAGAGTCATCAGTCACCGGCAAGACCCTTTGGAAAGAGAGAAAGTGAGATATTGCCATTAAATACCTGGCTCCTGAGCATCCCTCTTGCCTGGGACTGGGATTTAGGAAGAATTCAGTACCTCTAAATGGTAGATGTTCAAATGTGCTTAGCTTGGGGGGCTGCTTGCTGGGGTGAGCCAGCAGGAGATAAAGTTGTCTTTCTGCTGCTTAGGATATCGGTCCAGGTGGCCCTCGGGCACAAGAGGGTTGCAGGGTTTGAAGCAGCAATAAAAGCAGGTGTTATGCCTTTTCTGTGGTGGTCTCTCCCTCAGCTTTTGTGTCCCCATGCCTCAGCTGCCAAATAAAAGCAAGGGAACTTCTCTTTGCTGGTGTGAGCACGGGGGTAGAGAGCACGTTTCACTCACAGAGTGGTAAAAAGTTTCAGGAAAGGGTAGAGAACAGGACTCGGAGCTCAGCTGGCCCCGTGTTTCATCGGAGCACAGGAGGCACGGTTTGATCTTGAAATATCCTTTCTGAACCCACGTTTGAGCTGAAAAGGCGGAGAGATGCCCGCGTGAGAAGCAGGAGCGCATCGTCTCTGCCCTGCCTGCGGGAATCAGCGCTGGGACAAAACCCAGCCTCAAAAGCGAGGGCTGTGAAAACCAGGTGTGCCGAAGCTGGAGAGGATCTTTTTTCCTCGTTGCCCACCTTCTTGTTCTCGAATAAAGATGCTATTTTTATTTTCCCTTCTGTTTAGCCCCAGTGGGCTTAACCCGTCTCTGCAGAGGCACAGAAATCCCAGCTCTAATTTCAATTAAGAGCGCTCCTTTTGATTGCAGCCCAGGCTGGGGTTTGGGATCTATTCCTAATCCCTATATTAGCACTGATTCATCTCTTCCATGAGTATTATCATCAGCGGCCCTTAGGGAAGGGAGGGGAGGGATCTTTCGGGAGGATAAATACCATTTGTTTGTGTTTGTATTAGCTTCCACACCGCATCCTGATTACATCCCGCATTTTGACACAACAATTATTATTAATTTCCCGGCATCTGCATTTGGATTCTCGCCGACACAAAGGGAAGATGACGGATAATGTCAGGCTCGGTAATTGGGTGGGGCAGGGATGGAGACGGGTGGTGGTGGTGGGGGGGCAGATGGGATATTATTAGATCGCAGTTCTCAGTGTGGAGTGGAGAAGATATTTCTCAGCAGATGTTGGCACTGGCTATTTATCCGCACGTTAGCGCCGGTGGAGTGATTGTCTGGGACACGCTTGGCTCCTTCACCCCTGTCCCTCTCTGCCCCCTTCCACGTAGAAATCCCATCAGCTCTTTATTGTGGGAATTGGCTTTTCCGGAGAGCCCCGCCGGTTGCCTTCTGCTCAGGTGCTGCCGTCTTTGCAATTAACTTTGCAGAGGTGAGCCCCAGCCAGCAAAGAAGCCAGCTGTGGTGCTGCAGGGGGGCTTTTTTCTGCAGGCGAGGGTTTTGGAGAAGCCCCAGCAGGTCTGAGTCCCTTTGATGTTGGCGCCCGTTGCAGAAGCGGGAGCTCCTGTGACTTGCGCAGTGTCACTGCGGGCAGAGCCAAGATGGGAACCTGCCAGTCTTGCCTCCTTGTTTCAAAGATGTGGTCCTTGACCCGAAGCATTGGATGCTTGGCTGGGGCAAAGGCGGCAGCTAATGCGTGGAAAGGTTGATGGAGGGACATTGTCGGTGAAGAAATCAGAGCAGGACGTGTGCCCCGGTGCCCCTCTGTCCTTGCTGCTGAGGATTTTTGATAACTGCCTGCTTTTTGCTTTTAACTGGTCACCGCAGGAGAATTGCAGCAGGGCCGGTGCATTGAGCACAGCCCAAGTGATGCAAACTCTAAAGAAATACTCAGGAAATCCCTCGTTCAACAGGCAGCGTGCAGAGGCTCCCTTCTTCTCCCAGATCTTGCATTTCTCACCGGATTGCTGGGTTGTGCCTGGTGGCACCCGAAGCAACGCGCTGGAAGGGAAGATCTCCTGCCCTTCCCGTGTCTCGGTGTTGTCTCACCCCTCCTGCAGTGTTCGTGCTTGTGAAGCACTGGGTGGTTCTTCCCCCGCTCTCCCCATGCGGAAGGAGGTTTGAGTGCAAGCTGGGAAAATAATAAATAAACCAAAGGAACTAACTGTGATTCAAGGAGCGTTGATTTCTGAGGTTGCTTGTGAGACACGGAGAGATGCTTGTGATGGAGGAGAAGCTAGAGGAGAGGAGGAACAGATGGGTCTTTGAACCTTTGGGGAACCTTCCTCCTCTTTGTTATAAATCTGTGCAGGATGGGTGATTTGCTGCAATATCTTTTCCTCCGCAGCACGGGTACCGAGGAAGGTGACGGAGTTGCTCTGGTGGCTTGTGTGTGGGGTTGGCAGGGGAGGTGGGGACCCACGGCCTCGTGGGGCTTTAGCAATGACAGATCCCCTGGCTCTGGCCAGAGCACAGCAGGGATTTGGGAGATGAGAGGAAACGCTGCCGGTGCCTGACCCTTGCTGGAGTTGGAAAGTGCCCTCAGGGCCGTGCTTAGAGCAGCAGCACAAGGTCAGGCTGCATCTCTGCCCGAGAAAGGAGCAAGCGCATTGACCTTGCAACTCTCAAAATCATCCAGAAGAGATGCAGTGGGGTTTTTTGTTCTTTAACATTTGAGCTTTGGCTGCACCTGGCATCCATGCTCAGCGTTGGGTTCCATCACACAGACAAGCCGCCCCACTGTGCCAGCCCCTTGGCTGGATGCTGGGGGTAGCATCTTGTGGTGGTGGGGCAGGAGTAATGCTCTGTTTCTTGGTTTGTGGTTCTTTTGCTAGCTATGCCCTTTCCTAATGTAGCCAAATCCCTCTGCTTGTGCTCGCTCCCTCTGCGTAGGGTCCTGCCCCAAGTCCTCTCCCTTCGGTGTGCCCCACGGAGCCCCGGCTCCCCGTCATCTCTCCTGCCAGGCTGGCTGGCAGCCGCGAAGGTTTTCCCTATAGGGCAGGATGACAGGATCATGGCGTACCTCCAAGTCGGTCAGGATTTCTCATGCTGATGAGCTGGGTCTTCCCAGTCATCCTGCAAAGTGTTTAACCCCTGAGGCACCGCTCCCAAGGCTGGCAGCTTTCACACAGAGGGATAGCTGGTCCATCACAGCGATGTCGAGGCAGTTCGATACCAAGAGCTGTGTCGCTTGGAGGTTGCACCTGAGCACTGGAAGGGTTACACGCATACATCTATATGTTGAGATGTCATGCTGTGAGCGCACATAGGGCTCCTGGCATTGGTGGGGGTAGAGCAGATTGTAGTGGGGGAGACCCTGGTCCTGGCTCCAAGTTGGAATCTGGCCCATGGATAGAAGTGGAGGGCAGTTTTTTGAGAGCTTTTTATTGAAATAGAGCTGCTTTCCCTGCTGTGCGGCGGCTGCTCTGGCCGATGCACAAAGCTGGGCTCGCCGGAGCAGCCAGCTTTGCATCCACCAGTGATGCAGAAGGTGTTTTGCGATGAGCCGAGCAGCTGGGCTTGGCTTACAGAGGCAGGGCAAAACCGTGCTGGGGAAGGGAGCCTGATCTGCGGTGACTGGACAGAGAATTTGGGGGGGTTTGTTTGGGTTTTGCCCCTTCTGGCAGCTTGCAGTGCGAGCAAGGGAGAGTGAGAGGGGCTGGAAGTATCTCATGGGTGTAGTCATGAAGCATTTCCTCGTGGGCTGGAGCGGGCACGGCTTGATACTGCCAGAGAAAGCCATTGGTTTGATGCTTTGCTCTGAAATTGGGCCAGATTGCCATCTCTTGGAACTAGCTGTTGAAATTGAAGATCGTGTCTACATCGTGGTGTTTATTTAGTCTTTTTGGAAGTGAGGTAAGCTGGAAGGGCAGGAAAGGCTGAGTTAGGCAAGGGTGATGCGGCGTGGCCCCCCACCAGCCTGGCTGGACCCAGGGGATGAGGAACATCTTGGTCCCTGCTGCAGAGCAGCTGTGTGATCCTGGCCAAGCCCCTTCTCCTTGTTTCCCCTCTCAAACTTTGATCTTTTCAGCCTTTAAGCACTTCCAGCTGCAGGTTTGTACGTGCAATATCCAGCACAAGTCCTGTGGTGTTGCTAGGGGTTAGCATAATGGCAATAGTAATGCAGGGAATTATCAGAGACGTTATCGGCACGGTCAAACCCAACTTTGCAGCTTTTCGCCCCTAAAGCAGGACCAGCTTTCTATGTGGGGTGACCTGTAGGTGCTGGAGCCAGGCCATCAGGTCATCTCGTGTAATAGGAAATCCTTTGTCCTTAGGACAATGAATCCAGCATTTCGTTCCCCCTCTTGCATCTTTTTATGTCCATTTGCACATTGAAATCTCTTCAGCTGACTCCTGCCAGTCTTTACAAAAAGCTTTTGCTGCTTCAGATGTTTCAAAGATTGAAGGGTTTCCCATCAACCGGAGAGCTTTCCTTGTAAGCAGCTCTGGCTCTGCAGAAGGAGGGAGGGAGGTGGCAGTGGGAAGGAGGTGAATGTATTTGGAAGCGATAGGGAAGGGAGGCAAAGAAAGAGAAGGGGTTTTGTACCCTGTTCTCTTGGGGGAAGCATTTTTTATCTCTAAATCTGTGTAATTGATGCCCAGATACTCTGGTGACGATTGCCTTAGAAATGCATCTGCAGTAATAATCTAATATCCGTTTGTTAGGGCTCCAAGGAAATCTAATAATACTGATGCTTTGCCTAATAGAGCTCCTTTCATCCCAGGATAAAAATGCAAGGAGTTTGAGATGGAAAAGACCAATTTTAGGTCGTGCAGTTCATCTCCCTTCCAATGCAAAGTCTCGAGGTATTTTACAGGCATTAAATAATTAAAGAGCAGTTATGGTCAGGGAGGCAACTAGGTGAAGAAAGCAGCAGCTGGTGAGCGCACAGCCCAGCTCCCCGGGTGTGCTGCCAGCACCGCTCACTGCAAGGAGGGGAGCTGGGAGCTCACTGGGATGGCACACTCCGATCCTGCTCCTGCAGCGAGGTGTTTTACTGGGGTCTTGTTGGTTGGTGTGCTGGTCTGGGATCTGAGCAGCGCTGGGGGTGGGAGGTGATGTCTGACTTGTCCAATCCTGCCCAGCCGGGTGCGGGTGCTGCTGCACTGGTTAATGATGATGGCTGTTCTGGGATGTCGTCCCTGATAAAGGGATTTATCAATGGCATCGGGGTTCAAGGCTAGCCATGCTGGCCAGGGCAGAGAAGCAGCTCGGTGGCTGCAGGCATGACTTCATCTCTTTACTGATCGTCCACATGAGTGATGGAGGATGGTGATGACTGATGGACCTCGCCTGAGCTGGTAGCCTAGGTGTCCTTCTGCAGGAGCAGCCCCAAAAAGCAGCTGCGACCCAAGTTTCCAGTTCCCCAGCAGCTCCTGGCACTAATCATAGCAGAAGAATCTCCTTTGGTTTCTGGTGATTGCAAGCACTTTCATCACAGAACCACAGAATGGTCAGGGTTGGAAGGGGCCTCTGGGGATCATCTAGTCCAACCCCCTGCTAAAGCAGGCTGAGGTTTCAGTTATTTTTTGAAATAAAGGGTGTAAAGGCCTGGGTTTATGTTTGCAAATGCTGCTCTTCGGCTTTGCCCCACATGGGAGTGGGACCAGCCCTGGATTGGGATCCCTTTGCTGCTGGACCCAAAGGAGGGGTGACCCCAGCTCTTCCCTGGTTGGGTGACTCACTGCTGGGAAGCAATGGTCCCGCTCCCTCCTCGTGCAGCTCTAATTGCCCCCGGACCAGGCAGGATTCAGCTCAGGGAGGGAGAGAGCAGCTCTTGCTGCAGCCAACAGCAGGGGCTGCAGGGCTGTGGCAGCCATCGATTTCAGTGTGTTGTGTCGCCAGGTTCCCCGGGATGAGGGTGGCGGGAGGGTGGGATTTGGGGATTTGCAGAATTAATGATATCTGCAGTGAGGTATCTGGCCACTGCGGCTCCGTGCGGAGCGGAGCTGGCAGTGAGGGGAAATCACCTGTGACCGGTTCCATGGATCTGCCCTCCTGTAAATAATCATAAATGAAAATGTCAAGCCCAGAGCTCCTAATGCCAGGCTAAAGGAGGGGATAAGCGGAGGGAAATGTGTGCATTGCTTGGGAGGGAGAGAGGTGGAGACAGTGATGGAGGCAGGTGGTCGGTGCATGATAGAGATGCAAACCCTGGGCAGGGAGGGCTGGAGCCAACCTCCTCCGCAGGGAATGGGCTGGTGGAGATCCTGGGAAGATGCTTGTGATCCCATGTGGGGCTCTGTGGGGATGGGGAGGTGTGTGCTGCGGGGTGGCTGGGTTGTGTGGTACCTCTGCCTTAGGACCGTGGTCCCAGCTTCTCAGGCCAGCCTCCACTCCTGAGAGTCAGCCTCAGGGAGGGGTTTTTTATAGTTAAATGTGCAATCGTGCCCTTTCACCCCTGGAGAAACACACCGTGTGGAGGGATGGCTGCTCCTCTTCCCCCGGCCAACACTCTGCCACCTCCTCTGAAAAGGCAATCTCCTCCCGGTCCTTAGCTTCTCTGCCGAGAGTGCTAATTAGAGGGCCAATTAGCGTTCAAGGTCAATTTGATTTGCACACTTACTCCAGTAAGAATTGGAGGGAGCCCGTCTCCTCATTTTGCCCAACAGATGCTGCAGTGACTGGGCAGAATCGGAGCAGGGGAGCGGAAGGTGAGGTGGCTGCTCCCTCGCCGTCGCTGCCCCAGCAGCCTGGCCATGTGCCGTGCACATCTGGGCTGCTGCTGTGCACATCTGTATGGCACTCGTGCAGCTGATGGGAAGCAGCAGGTAGTGGTGTGCTGCAGGGGGCAAGGCGAGGACCTTTGCCACTGTGCATCCAGGGCTTGCTAACGGAGAGCAAAGCTCAGGAGCAGTCAAATAGAAGGGAAAAAAAACCCCCAAAACACGTATTTGGGAAGCTGACAGAGGTGATAGTGAAATAAAGGGTCTGGAATTGTTTTAATTTACATTTAAGCACCAGAACTGGTGGTGGTTTTGCTGCAGAGGACAGCAGTAGGTCGAGGAGCGGGCAAGTGCCAAACAGCCTGGGCGTGCAGTCCTCGGCCAGGGCCATCAGCCTTGTCCTCAGTTCCCAGTGCCAAAGCTTGCTCCAGCCCCGCCAGCGATCTGGGCAGGAGCGCTTTGCCTTGTCTGGGAGTTGTGACGGCAGTCAGGGGATGCAATAACCTCTCCAGGAATTTGTGTGTGCAGGGATAAGCCTGGCAGCTGCCGTGCAGCATGGCTGGATGTTGCACCATCCCAGCTGGGCTGCAAATTTGGCTTTTTTTGGGTAGAGGACAGGTAGCAGAACCTGCTTTCTGTGCCTGCCTCAAATGCAAGGGCACAGCAAAGGCACAGGAAAACACCTTCATGCTGTTCTCCCCCAGCCTTGAGTTTTCTGTCTGTGTTTGACAGGCACGGTGGACTGCTCTGCAGTACCAATGTCAGTGCATGGAAAATATTTTGTACCCAAGGTGGGGGTCACCGCTCTGCACAGCCAGTGTGCTGACAGCCCCCCACCCTGCCCCTGCCGTCAGGATTTCTGGGCACAAAACAAGGAGCAGACGGAGCAGGAACCTGCACAGCAGCCGTGGGGCACGAGTGCCTTGCATGCCTGGCTGCCCCATCCCTGCATTCCCTCCCCCCCAAAAAAACCCTTGGGGTGCAGAAATACCCACACGGTGCATGAGCAGGTCTGTACATGTGCCCTGAGAGTCGCAGGCACGTCCGCCGTCTCCTCCGCCAGCTCCTGCCTTCCCCCCAGCCAAAGCTGGCTGTGTGAAATCTGTGCTGGGGGCATCCGCTTGATACCAGCTCCAGTCCAAAGCCGATGAGAAATGCACAGACTGGCAGTGCCGGACTGCATACTAATGGTGCGAGAGCTCGCAGGGAGCAGGAAAAAGAAAGGGAAGGAGCCAGACTGCAGCTCCTGGCTACCCGCAATTGATTTATTACCAGGTTTGCTGATGAATGTGTGAGAAACGCTATTGGTGATAAAGCAGAAAGCCTGTAATTAAAGTAACAGCTTTCAGTTTTTAAACACTGCTGATGTGTTTTCTTCTCTCTTGCAAATTTTGTCTTGGTGCCACTCAGCATCCCCCTCCTCCTGCCATCCCGCACCTAACTGCCTTTCGGCTCCAGGCTGGCAGCCGGTGATGGGCAGGTTACGGCATGGTTTGGTCAGTGCCTGATTTGGAGAGGGAATATGGGGTTTTGGAGACCTGGGCTCTGCCGTGGTGGCATATGTATCTGTGCTGGGCACCGGGGAAATTCCCCTCCTGCCCTTGCGCTTGGCAGAGCACTGGAAAGCGGCTAGGCAGGATCTGGGACACTGATGGTCTTCGCCAGGATGGGGATCAGGATTATAGTTTAAATCGTCGCTGCACGCTGGCAGAAGGTGCTCAGCACCAGCCGTTATTAAGTGGTTGCCTGTATTTTATGCGCTGCTGTAGTTTGTTCCTGCCCAGACCAGGAGCTTGCTCCAGTGACAAGTCTCTGCAGCCGGCTTGGGGCACCTTTCCCGGCACTAACCCACTCGATCCCCTCTCTGGGGCTGCCAGGATGTGGGAGAAGGGGACGTGCCGCTTGGTAGGCTGTGGATCCAGTGATCCACCGGAAAATATCTGGTGCTCTTGGTTAGTCAATTGAGCAAAGAGGCACCCAGCCCCTGCGGGTGAGCGGCTGTGATGGATGGGCTGGGAGATAGAAGGATACGTGCGGTGAGGGATGGGAGGTGGAAGGGGAGAGGAGGTGAGCACTGCTGATGACAGATGGACAGACAAGGGGGTGTGTGTATAGATATATATGTGTATATATATGAAGGTAGGTAGGGAAAGGGTCTCTCTGATGAGAGATAGATTGGGAGAGATGGATGGATGTGATATTTATAGTGATGGCTAGGTAGATAGAGCTGGATGTGTGTTGATGAATAGGTGGATGATGGATAGAGGGCATGGATTGTGAGAGCTGGTGAGCTAAAGGGTATATACGGTGCTAGATAGATTAGATAGAAGGATATATGCGATGATAGAGAGATAGTATAAGCAGCAGCCTCAGAGTCCCCAGCAAACTGCTGCTTTTAGCTACTCTGAGCTCTGGTGTAATCTCATTTTGCCCTGGTAAATTCCTTATCAAGGCAGCTTTTTTAAATGAAATCCCCTTAGAAGAAATGAAAAAAATGAACAGATCACAACCAGCAGCACTCTCCGGCTCCTCCGCCGACAGCCGCTGACCCGGGCTGGCCGTTTCCATGATTACAAATTAACTGATGCTCTGCAGCAGCTCCAAGTTTTTCCCGGCAGCTGCGACGGGATCTGCCTGGGTGCCGGCGGGGAGATGCCTTGGCTGCCAGGGTTCGGGGAAGCCTTTCTGTCCTCTGGCAACCTCGCCGTGTCCCCACGGCGTCGTAGGCACGTAAGGCATCGGTGTGCGTGATGTCTCCGGTGTCGGTTCACAGGGAATGTGGGTGCCTCTCCCGGCTCAGCTCCGGCGCTCGCGTGCTTTGGCAAGCCCCGGCGCGATTCCCGGTGTTTGCTAAGAGGAGGGCTGGGAGACAAGCGTTGGCTCCTTTCCCTCTCCCTGCCTCCTCCTGCAAACAGCTGAGGAGCCCTGAGGACAGATTGTGCACTGAGGAGACCGAACTTCCAGCCTGCAGGATTTCGGGGCTGTGCGCCGGTGGTTTTTCCTTATCCCTGAACAGGCAGACAGACTCGGCAGACGTGCGAAAGTCTGTCGTTCCTCTGTGCCGATAGCAATTAAGATGTGCTAATGGGTTCAGACGAGCACCTAAAAAATGTGGATGTTTTGCTGAGCCTTCTGGAAGCTTTTGCTCATCTGCAAACATTTCTGCTGGTGGGAAACGAAAGCTTTCCGCGGCAAGCCCTAGCACAAATGCCTTCTGCGGTGGCATCTGGAGTGACCCTCTCCATCCCATGCGTGGTACGGAAGGTCAGGGAGCCCTTGAGATATTTTCTGAGCATCCCCATGGAGGTTTGACCTCTGCCTGCCTTTGGGAGCTGTTTTACCTGTCACTCTTCATCCATGCTGGGCTTTCTGCCGGACAAGGACACAGGGGAGAGGCAGGAGTCTTGGACCTCCTGCAGGCTTTGCCTCTGCTCTGCTGCTGTGAAGTGATTCCCATGGCAGCTGGGTGCTATTTTTAAAGGGTTTGGTGGAAAACACAGCCCAGACCTGGCTGCCTTTGCTGCCTCGGGTTGCTGATGAAGAGGAACAAAAAGCTCTCCCTGGTTCTTGGCTTCACCCAAGAGCTGGTTGGAAGGGGTGGCTTCATCTGGTGGTGCTCAGCACAGCAGCTGGGGGGTCCTGGCAGTGCAGGACCTGGAGCCACGGGTGCTCTGGAGCTTTGCAGGGAAAGGCTGTAGGTGATGCTTTCTGCCTGGTGGTCACAGAGACTGGATGCAGATTCCGTGACTCTGTTATTTTCAGCCTGAGACGTGCTTGTAAAAAGATGTCCACAGTTTGTGCTTGGTTATCCCGGCAAGCAGTGTGGTTGGCTTCCCAAATTGGGAGCCGGCAAAGTGCCTCTGCTGCAAGTGAATTGTATCCCACCTTTCTGGTGAATACCCTGCTCAAACAAACAAACAAAAAAAAGCTAGTACACTGTTGCTTGTTTTGTTTTACGTGCTGGCAGAAAACCTCTCTCACACGGAGATTTCCTCTACTCTTTCTCCTTGCGAACTAAACCTGCCTGGTGAGGCAGGCGTGGAGCGGAGCACGAAGGCTTTGCCTAGCGTCGGCTGCAACCCTCAGCCAAAGTCTTGCATTTTATTTCAGTTGAGGGGCTCCGATCCTCCAGCACCCCCAGCCGCAGGCTGGGGAGAGGAAGGAGAAATGAGAATTTGGTGTTACCTGTGGGGAGCTGGGGTGCTGCATCACCCGCAGCCCCTTGCTGGGCTGTTACCTGGTTCTGGGCGTTCTGTGGGGAGGGTTTTGGGGCTGGCATGGAGGTTGCTGTATGAGGACCTGCTGGTGGCCAAGGAATTGAATCAAAAGTCACCGTGCCTTCATGCATGCACTCTTGTGCTTCCCCCTGTAGAGTCACCAGTGGAAATAAATGGATGCGAGGGAGTGAGGTTGGCTGTGGCAGGGGGTGTGGGGTGCTCCCGGGCCCCCCATCCTGCATGTGCCCCCCATCCTGCTGTGCCCAGGTCTGCTGGCCTGAATCCAGCCCCTCTCCTGGCAGAGCAGGTGAAGCCTCTGCTGTAATCCCTGCCCTGGTGGTGATGCTCAAATAGGCGATGCCGAGAAGGTGGGACTGGGTGGGAAGGTAGATCCAGCCAGCCCAGAGCCCTTCTTTGATACTCCATTGATTGGAAACATCAGGGGATGCTTGAGGAACTCTACGGGAGGCAAATACCAGGTGGAAGCAGATGGCTCAGGAAGGGAAACCTCCCATGCTGGCGGGCAAGCGGTGTGATGTCCTTTGTACTAAGTTTTCAGCCCCTGACAGTAAACACTTGGCTAACCTTATTATTATTTTTATACACCTCTAGTTTGATTCAATGATCTGAAACAAAGCTATGGTTTTCAACTACGCTTAATGGGAACTATTTGAATTTCTCTGACTTTTTTTTCCCTTCCGCTTTGCAAAACGTTCATGCTCCTTGCGGAGGCGCAGGCTCTGCTCCAGGCAGCCCCCTCCGCCGAGCGCTGCCCGCCCGCCGCAACGCGTCCCCTTCCAGCCAGCTCCTCGCTGCCTTCTGATTGATTGATCGGCGTGGCAGTCTAATAAGCGATAACAGCACATATGACAAACTAAACAACCGTCTAATGAATTGATTGACATCCGAAGGATTTGACTTGATGCACAACCCCAGTCACAGATAAGGTTAATGAGGGAGAAATTAAAATGTAGCTCAATGGGTAATGAATACAGCATGTGCCTTGTTGTAACACATGCCAGATCCATCACTCTGAATCAAGCGATGGTAGCAATTTCTAAATTATTTATTGCGCCCCTCATCCTCCTGTCTCAAGGGAAGAGGCACTCGGACTGGCTTTTGTATTTTTTTTGTATACGTGTATATATATATGTAAAACTGTATCTCTCTATCTGTGCATTGTGAGGTTCCATAGCCAAAGAAATTTGCTTTGAATTTTGCAATTTTCATGTTGGTTTTTTTTTTTTTTGTAAACTCAATAGCAAAAAATACAACAATCCAGAACCTGTCATGCCATTTGAATCATAATAGCTACAAATTCACTCCACTGAATAAATGGAGAGGCTTATTTATCAAATATATACAAGATGTCTGTCTAGTTGTTAACACACAGAGGTATGAGTAGGCAGAGGAAATCAAGAAAGTTTACATATTCGCTGCTGTCTCCAGGGACCTTTCCTTTCCTCCTACTTCTTATTCCTTCTCCCCTCCCCCAGTCACATCTCCAACTTGGTTTGACTTGCCGTGTTTTTATTTTTTTCTTTTCTTTTTTTTTCCCCCTCCTCTCCTTAAATGCGTCTGGCTGATAAAACTTGGGCTGTCAGAAATGATCAAGAGATGAAGTTGCTAAGGAAGGGAAGAGGGATTTGCATGGAGCTTGCATCTCCCCTCGTCTCGCTGCCTCCACGGGAGGGTATCTCCTCTGCTCGCCCGGAGGAGCGCAGGGGACTGTCAGTCTCCTTGAGATACTTGCGTGCTCCTGATGATTGCGTGCATTTATTGCCACTTCAGGAATGGGGAAACCAGGTTCACCAGAGGTGGGTCTGTACCGGTTTTCAAAGGTCATCCTCAGGGCCAGATGCAGATGGAGAGACAACAAGCATCACGTGGGCTCCCTATCTTATTTATTCCTGAACTGGGGTCTTTGGAGCCAGGACTAGGTGATGTGTTGCTCCAAAGAGGGATGAGGAGTGCACAGGGGCTGGGCAAATACTTGTTTGGGTTTGTGCTTTCTTGGGAAGCTCATGAGAGGGTGTTCGCCGCCCACATTGGCGGCATTGGATGCTGCACGCCTGGGAAATTATCCCCGCTGTGCCTTGATCCGGGCAAGCTGTGAAGTCCTTGGCACCGAGCCGAGCTCTTCCCACAAGCCTGGCGAAGCCTGCCCTGCTCTGGGAGGGAAAGCCACTTCTCCTCCTGCTTGGTGCCCCCAGCAGCAGCTAATGAGTTCATTTTCGACCTCAGCATCCTCTTGCTAATAGCGAGGCAGGGACAGAAAGGACTCAGGTAGCATGACTTCATCGCAGATGGAGCGAGCCTGGGCAGCTAGAGGGGAGAAAAAAAAAATATTCATCTCTTTGCTTATAAAGTGCAGCTGGGTCTGAAGCCATTCAGAGGAAATGGCTGTGGATCCCCCCCGTGCCATTCTTCAAAAATAGAGCCATTCTCCTCCAAGCACTCTTCCAGGATTCATTTGAAACCCCCCATTGTACCTCGGCGGCTACTGGGTTTGGAGCACAGGAGTTGGCGGCTATTAAGAGGTCTGCTCCTGCCACAGGTGTCCTTTGGAGACAGTGCCTCTCTATTACGGTGCAGCAGGTAGATGCCACCACCCGGCGTTGGGGAGGCCGGGAGAAGCAATCTTAGCGAGGCACCGGCATTTCAATTAACTGGCAAGACAGCCAACATTTCAGCACCTGTACATCTCTCTCCCTAGCAGCCGGGATGTATTGTATTATAAATAACAATAAGCAGGCCCAGTCAAAGGCTGTAATTGAATCTCTTCATTTTGCTGACTCTGGCGAAAAAGCCCCTTTGAGTGAATTACAACGCGTGTGTATATAATTTGGGCGACGCGTAAAGGTAACACGCTTGGTGTAATTAAAGCAAACATTCCTCCCAGCCGGTGTCACTGCCCTCGGGGCACCCAGGAGCTGCTTTGATGCTCTTGCTGTGGGGAGGTCCCACTGCAGACGTGGGGAGCATCGCTCAGCTCTCCAAAATTTTCCTGTCCCCTGAAGGGGCAGTGACAGAGCTATTGATACAGGTTGAAGAGGAAAAGCAAATTCCCTCCTCTTCTTGCAGCATCCACTCAAACCCCAGCTCCTCTCCCTCCTGGCCCCGGTGGCTTTGCCCTCCTGGTGAGCGGTGGTGAGACGTCAGCCAGCGGTGGGAGCAGCAAAGCTGCAGGATTGCTCCTTGGAAAGGAGTCAGGAGCGGTGCCCTGCAGACGCATCTCACCAGTACGGATGTCTCAAGGTGTCTCGGGTGCATCGCCCTGGTACGGGTGTCTCTGTAGTGCTCCCTTTGGATCCAAATGTCTACAGCTGATGTACCTCAACCCACATCACAGGCTCTATGGGGCTCGGAGACAAGGATTGTCCCTTGTGGCGCTCATCCCTGCGCTCAGCTTGGCAGGGAGAGAGCCTGACTGGGGTACACGAGCACCCCCCCACCACAGACACGAGCCCTGCCTTACTCGCCCGGTGACAAGAAGCTGAGCTCTTGCTTTGGCGGCGTGGGGGCATTTTACAGAGCAAGCCGGCGAGCAGGGACTTGCTGCAATTCTGTCCTTTTGTGGCTTTTCCTTGTAGTGGTGCTGCAACCTCCTTCCCGCGTCACCCAGCTGTTCCCCAGTCTCCCAAATCCTCCTTTTTTGTGACCGCAGGCAGCCAGCCTGCTCACGAGCTCCTGGGAGGTGCCCATCATGTGCACCCCAGCTGCGAGCCCGGCGTTAAGGAAATTTTATGGACTTAAGCAAATACTAGATTCCTTGCGTGGCTGAAACAGAATCATGCAGATGATGCTGCCATACAGGAATGAGCAGTTCAGTTGTCCTCCGCTTTGAGTAGTAGCCAAGTATGTCTTTTGGCTAACGGAGAGAGCCCAGAGCTGATGCCTTCCAGATTTTTCAGTTCCCTTCCATCTCTTGAGCCCGCCTGCTATGCTCGTGCTCGGCACGCACCCTCCTCCTCTCACCCCTCCGATCCAATCCAGATATCTCCTGAAGGCCGGCACATTTTTCAGCCCAAATTTTGCACTGACAGAATACATTATATCTGCATCGAGGCGGAACGTAAAGTGAAGAGGAGCTGGCAGGGGGGAGCACAGGGAAATGAGGTTTGCTCCACTGCAAGAACACGGGGTAAAATCGGCAGCTGCAGCCAGTGGTTCTTGGTCCCTGCTTGCTCCCTCGGTGGTGTTTCAGGTTTTCTTGGAGGTTTAAGTTGAGAGCATGCTCCACTTTATTTTTTTTTTTTCCCTCTCTCGAATCCACTTTGTATGACTTGCCTTTTTTTTTTATTATTATTATCTTAAACATCCATTATTTAGAAACTGCTGGAGCCTGGAAACCAATTTCTGTGCTTATTTCAAAGAGTTTGCAGCATTTAGGTGGTTATGTACAGGCTATTACATGAACTGACCATGGAAAAACAGAGCCTGGCAGGGCTGGGTGCCCCATGAGGAGGGGGTGGTGAACCCCTGGCAGGTGTGGGGGTAAATATAGGATAATTTCTGCCTGATGGACATCTGAATCTTGGGCTGACTGGAGGATGAAGATCAGTATTGCTTTTAGTACAAGGTCCTGTGCCAGGGGAGACGTGGGAGCCCAGATCCCACCTCTTCCCTGAAGATGGGATTTGTGGTGGGCAGCGATGCCTCTAGGCGTCCTCACTCGTGGGATGCTGAGCTCCTTCCCCTGGTGGGGACGTGGTTGCAGTGAGTGTCCTTTGCTGTTCTTGGCTTTGCAGGGCTCAGCGTGTAAAGCAGCGGATCCCTGAGGATGCTCTAAGCTACTCAAGGGATTAGGCAGGGTTATGAGCAATCCCAGGACGCAGGAAATGTCGAGGCAGCTTGCAGCCAACCTCCTACTCCTCTCCTCCGGTCAAGTAAAGGAGTGGAGGAACTTTTTTCTTCTTGCTTTTGCCATTTGTGGGTGGGTGGATGGATGGTTGAGGAAGCCCCAGGTGCAGGAGGACTCCCTGACAAACCATGCTGATGATATTTAGGGCCGGGGAGGTGGTGGGAGGGAAATCCAGGATTGAGGGATTGAGTTCATCCCTCTTGTAAGCCCGTCAAAGTCAGCGGAGTGGCGGCAAGAGCGAGGCTGGCCCGATGCGTTCGTGGCCTGAGAGCAATCCCTAAATGCTATTGACTTAGCGTAACCCTCTGCTGAGCTGGCTGGCAGTCACGGGGAGCCCCTCGTCGAGTTACAAGGATCCCTCAGCAAACACCAGCACGGGTGGGGGACCCCTGGGCCACTTAGGTCCCCTGCTTTGGAGGCGGGGGAGCATTGCAGAAGTCACCCTCACAAGGGCGTGCGGACAAAGGGAAGAGCTGTCCCAGCGGGACACGCTCTTTTTCCCCTGTGTTAAGCCCTGAGTCTTTTATCCTGAGATTTCAAAGGAGCTGAAAAAGATCAGGCAGTGGCATTATCCCTGCTTTTTGCAGACAGGGAAACTAAGGTAGCAGAGCAGAGCCGGGGTGAAACAGCCCCTGCTCTCCTTGGATGCTCCCACTCCTCTCAAAGCTTCCCAGGGTGCCAGGGCATTCACCCCGAGCTTTGCAAGGGGCATCATCTGCGGGGTGCATCTCCCTCCCCGTGCCCTTTGGAAAACCAGGATATAATTACTGAACTCATGAGCAGATCTGTGGAGCACAGTAGGGCGTTGCACTAATTCCTCCTCAGCGCCCATGCTGGCACTCCTCCCCACGGGATGCCAGCTGAGCATCCCTGCCCTAAATTTGATGAGTAGGTTGGGTTGGGCGTGTTGGGTCAGTTTGCTTTTGCAGGGCTTGTGCTGCAGCCCAAATCTGGAGGCTCTCCAAGCATCCACACAGCAAATCCATCCGCATCGGAGCTCCCAGAGCCACAGCGGGCAGCCCCTTTTACAGGCAGCAAGGCTGAGCCCTGGCAAGGACCCTCTCCGAGCTGCTGCCATCCTCATCCTCACACAACAAAGTTAACGCCAAAATCCAAGCTGTGCTATCGAGGGTGGGAGGCAGGCGGCAGTGGTGTTGGAATTTTCTCCGCGTCGCTGCAAGTTAATTCATTCCAGTAAATCATCCAAAATAATTTGCAGCGAATATCAATTTTCTGTGTGAACTTCTCGCTGGCTGCACAGAAGTATCTTCTGCCGACACGGCTCCCTTATTCTGCTGATCTGAGACAACAAAGCAGCTGGGGAATAAACAGGAGGCAAGCTGGAGTCCCCAGGGCTGCCGGCGCGAGGGAGGTGCCAGGGCTGAAACACGCTTGCAGATAAAACCCAGCGAACGCAGGCGATGATTAAAGGCTAATTTGCTCTCTGTGTAGTGTTAAGCACCCCCCTTTCCTAATGAACAGAAGGCACTGCCAACCGCATTCTCCTTCGCCGCCTCTCTTTTATTTACCTTTTCAATTATTTTAATGCTTTTCCGATCTTCGATAACGAATGCGTCTTGTGGGCTGGGACTGTTGAGCCCAACTCTGTGCCAGGCTGGTGGCAGAGGATGTGCTTTCTATGCTAGGAAAGACTTTTATGGGCAGCAAATATCTCAACAAAACCCCACCGAAAAAACCCACCACAAAAAAAACCTAGACCAAAACCCAACCCAACCCAAAGCCCCATCTTGCTCCACCTGTCTCGTTGATGGATTTCAGCCTGTGAGCGCCGGTGCTGGCTGTCGCTTGGTTGACCTTTCTCCCCACCAGCTGGTAGAGCAGAGCTGTCCCGGAGCCAAAGGCACGGCTGTACGGGGAGCTGTGTCACCCTGGGATGGTGGCGGAGAGTACCTGTTAGCATCTGAACCACCGTCTGCCCTCCAGAAAAAAAAAAAAAAAAAAGTCAGGGAAGAGTTTTGGGTTGGTTCAGTTGATTTTAAGGATGTTTTTTCATGGCTGTCCTTCCAAGGGGAAACATGGGTGGTGTGGGTTCCTAGGTGTGCACGCACAGGGTGCTCCTGTGAGCAGGATGCTCTGAAGGAGTCACCCAAGGGGTGCATGTCCTGCTGCTGCACCCTAATGCTAGCATCTTTGGAATCAGAGTTATTTCTGCAGCTTCCCCATGCCTGGGTGCTCCTGTCACCTAGAGCACAGGATTCAGCTGAGGGTGGTGTCCAGGAACAAGGAATTGAGGGGACACCGAGTCCCCTGGTAAAGCCATGTCATTGACCTGCCGTAGCAATGCATCGCTGACAGCCAGCACGGCGTTGTGGCAGCCAGTGTCACTGGTTTAGTGATGCACAGAGGTTTGCTTGAGCATGGCAGCGCTTGCGAGACTGTGATGGATTAGTTCCTGGCTATGCTATGGCTGTGTCCACACCAGGGATTTGAAAACCTATTTTGGTGTTTTGTTTTTTGTTCTCATTGCGATGGGAGTTGGATTGGGAGTGTTGGGATGTAAGGGAACCCCTTCTCCCACCTGTTATTGTGGAGAGGATTTGCCAGGTGGGAGTTTACTAAGAGGAGCTGTAAAGGAGAGAAAGGAGGAGTTGTTTCCCCACTAGCAGGGTCTGACGCAACTTATCTCCATGGTACATGTTGCAAATGCCTCCAGCATCACTTCTCAGCAGCTCTCTAGCCCGGGTCTATCTGCTGAGGATACGAGTGCTTTCAGTTCCTCACCCGCAGGAACGAGCAGCATTGCAGTGTCCTCCCTGGGGGAAGCAAAACTGCTCCTTGTTGATGCTCCCTGCGGATCAGGCAGCTCGAGCATCCTCTCCCACCCTGACTGGGTGAGCCAGCTTGCACAGCCCATGCGCACCGATGCTGATGGGGCGCAGCCCCCCGGGGAGCTCATCTCCCTGGCATGGCCCAAAATAGATCTGGGGCACCCATTTGTAACCGGTGCTAGGATTGTACATTGGCTCCCGGTGGGGGAAGCAGCCCTGATTAAAAGAACTATTTATAAAAAGCCTGGATGCAGGAGAGGAAGAGGTGATAATTAGCTGGTGGCGGCAGCTGCACTGCAAGCCGGAGCTCAGGATGGATACCTGTGCAAACAGGCAGATCCGTATTCCCAGGGCAAATGCATCCGGAATGGGGAAAGGAATAACTCCCTTCTCCTGTGCCTCTCTTCGAGGGGCTCTGCTGATTAATACTATTTTATTATCACTTTTTTATTTTCATAGTTGTAGTATCCGCTTTTCGCTCCTGGCAGCGGGAGCAATAAGGGTGTCGAGGGCTGCTTGGGAATTGTGTGTGTCTGTGTGGCAGAGGATTCATCAGCGATGGTTTGGGTGACGTTTTTCCACCAAGAAGGGTTTATTTGTTTGCTTCTTTGCTTTTTAGATGGCTGTGAGACAGAATGAATTTTTCATGCAGAAAAAAATTCAACGGCGTTTTATTGTTTGAAAAATTGGCTTTAAGTACATGTGTATATGGGGGGGAGGGGGGGAAGTGGAGCTCTTCAGTCATCTCTATTTATTTATTTATTTGTTTAATGTATTGTGCAGATTTATTTAATTGATGGCAGCACCTAGAGTGTGTTAGGCACTTCCTAAGCTCTCCCAAAGGCTGGGGTTTGGGTTTGCTTCAGCGGCAGGCAGCCTAAGGACAGACAGACGCGGCAGTAGAGGTCAGCAGAAGGGGAAGAGCCGTAGACAATTTATGTACGAGCTAAATCGCTTCCCTCTTAGCTGCCGAGAGCCAATACCTGCAGCCTCTCGGGGGGCTGGATTAGCTCCCTGTCACTTCCCCAGGGTGGATTCAGTTTTTATATATATATGTATGTGTGTGTGTGTATTTCTGTTTCATTTGGCTGGGATAAAAATTGCTGAGTCAAAGATTCATTTTCTTAGTGAGCCCCTTGGAAGGCAGATAAAGGGGACGGCGGCGCGAGGCAGGGCTATAAATAATGCATAGAGCACAGGAGCAGCCAGAACAGCCCTCTGCTTACGAATAGAAGATTTCTCAATAACATATTACCCTGCCTACCGTCCCCAATACCGGCGCTTCTTTGCTCACCTTAGGCTAACACCTACTGCTCATCAAAACAAATAAATAAATGAGCCTAATAAAGCCTCTAGTTATCACTAGTCCTGCCTGATCCTATCTGTTGCAGCCCTCGTAACGCCCTGCTTGGCATGGTCTCCTGGGTTTAACGTTTCTGAATGTCACCGTGCTCAGGGTGATGTGAGGACGGGGGTGGTGGGGGGGGAAAATGTGCCTGCTTATCCTCCTGCCTGTCTCTCTGCCTGTCCCCCCAAGGCTTGAAACGCTGCCTTCCCCCCATCTCCCTTCATCTTTGGGATAAGCTGCTTGCCCGTTTAAATACAGAACGTGCCCTTGTGCATGTGTGGCTGTGCCGAGCCGGAATGCCAAATCCGAGGCAGATGAGGACGCGGAGGAGGTTCAGATGTAGCTGAAATTGGGTCTTCGCCCTCCAGGGTTGTGACGCACAAGGATCGCATCTTAGGATTCACTCTTGCTCCATGTTGCTTCCAACCCCTCCCAGAAGGCTTCCCCATTTCAAGGTCCAACCGCTGGTGGCCTGAGCCACTCTGGTGTGGAAGATGGCTTGGAAAGGCTCGTTGGCAGGGAAGGTGAAAGCCCAAGGCTTCCCGGTGGCTCAGCAGCCCAGCCAAAGCGTGGTTCAGTCTTGGTTGCTCTGCACAAAGCACTTGCCTGCTCGGGGTTGTAACTGGCTCCGGCAACTGTGTGGAGCACCGAGGACTTGTGTGGGCTCCGTGCTGAGCTCTCAGCGATGCTCTGCAGAGGCACGAGTGAGCCCTGGCACAAAGGGAACGAGGGTGTTACCGAGTTGGCGAGGGCTCACGGGGGCTTTTTCATGCAGTCCCAAGCCGCGGGGGGCTTCAAAGGCCCTTTCCCTTCCCTTTGAACTGCTCGTTCAAACAAGCCTCAGCCCTCAAAGCGGAACGCCGAGCAAAACTGTCGCATTTCATCCAATTCCCATCGAGTCTCTATGCAGAGCTGTAAATCGGTCCCAGGTTGGCACAGAGGATCCAGGCGAATAAGCGGAGCCGCTGGCCCCCTTGTCTCATGGTGTACGGACAGGGATGCTGCTGAGGGAAAGCAGAAAAGCAGCAAATGTCACACTGATGAAAGAAAATCTTTTTTCTTCCTTTTTTCTGCCTTCTTACAAAACACACTGTAACTCCTGAAGTTTCTCAGCCTTTTTTTTCTTTTTTTTTTTTTTTCTTCCTTGGCTTTCAGCCTCAAATCCCTTGTCAGGAGCTACCTTTGAAACCAAAAGCGTAGCTGTAGGAGGCGGGCAGGAAGGACAATTTTCATGGCCAACCTGGACAACCTTGGAGAGTTTGGAGGAGCTGTGAATCATCCCGCTTCGGGGTGCTGGGCAACCTCTCATTAGGGAGGGTCAGGAAGGGAGGTTGGCTTGGGAAGGGTAGCCCATGAGTGCCATCTTCAGGATCGTCGTTACCTTTTTTCCCGAAGTTATAATGAGCAGGTTGGGTGCTGCTCCAGCAGTTGGCTGCTGATTTGAGCATGCTGAAAATCCAGTGTGACCAAGTTATCTGGGTTTGACCCCAACTCTCCTCCCCGGCTCTCGCTGTGGCCACACGTGCTCTGGGCGATGCCTCTTCAGCGACATTTCTTTGGGTATCATTGCACTGCACCGCACTTAATTGCCTGATTCAACATTTTCAAGGGTATTTGGAGGAAATGTGGATGGTTCATTGACTGGTATTTGAAGGAAGCGGAGAATTTAATTAAAAAACATGAGGGAAAATTAGTAGTAAAGGAGACTGATTGCAAGGCTTGACGTAGGGAGGATTTGGGTACGGCAGCCTGGCTGGTGCAGGCAGGGGGACTGGGAAGCGCTGGCTTCCTGCTCCATCCCGCTCCTCTGCCCTTGGGGAAAACAGTAACAAGGGGAAGTGGAGTGGAGAAAGAAAAAAAAAAAGCTGTTTTTTATTGTTGTTTGTGATTTTTACATAAATTTTGCAGATTGCACAGCCTGGGTTTTTTTCTTTCTTTTTTTTCTTTCTTTTTTTTCTTTCTTTTTTTTTTCCCTGTCTGCTCTGTTTAATGCAAACGGCACCTTCCTGCTGATTGCAATCACACACTGATTGAGAGAGGCTTGCTCTGCCTGGGCTGGGGAGGGAAGGAGGGAGCCTTAACCCTTTCTCTCGCCTCCCCTCGTCCCTTTTTGCTGGCTCACTCCTTCCTGGCTTTCTACCCTTGCTCTGTGACTCAAAGCCCCGCTCCCAAAAGGCCTTCTGCTTATATATGCGCAAGACAGTCCGCAGCTCTAATAGTGAATTTATTTTAATAAGCGAGGGCTTTGAAATAGATACAAACCTGCCTGCTTCAGGGCACGGGCCCAGCTCTAGCTAATGGGATTAGGAAGAAACTTTTCTTGCAGAGAAATCATCGCCTATCTGCCTGCTGCAGACTGGTGCCCCGGGAGGCAGGGAGCAGCGGTCACTGTGGGAGGCAGATGCCTCCGCTCGGCGGATCATTGTCTATTCTGTCCCGGTTCTTGTATCTTCCTCATCAGCTCAGCGTCGCGGCTCCTTCCTACGGTGCATTAAACAACACCCAGCCTGTATGGCCCCCTTGCTTTTACCCGCTCCTTGCGGGCGGATTGATGGGCGCCGTGGGAAGCCGCCTTGCAACTAATGCACGTGCTTTGTGGCGGTGTGTGCGTGTACCGGCGCGGCTCTGCGCTGCCGAGGGACCGCGGCTGGATCCGGGAACCGGGGTTACGGATATAAAGAGCATCACGGAGAGCAGTCGTTTGAGCAGTGGCTTTGCACAACTGCTGCTGGAGCCGCCTGGGCTTTTTGCAAAGTCCTGTCTTGTGAAAACTTGTAAAACCTCGTAAACCTCCGTAATCCTTAACATAGTGGTCACGAACCATTTCACGGTGGAGACGCACCAGCTGTGGCCATGGCCTGGGAGTTTGATGAGTATGATTGCCACTTGCTCAGTTTTTTCCTGTCAGCTGTGTGATCTCAGATCTAGATCCCACATTGTTGCCTTGAGGCTTGCATTGCAGCACACCGAGATCTGGCAGGCAGCCGGTGCAATGAATCTCCTCCAAAAAAACCCATTCTCCCAGGGAACAGGGATGCGGTGATTGCTCCCATTTTGCTGCAGGTTGCCTGTGCTTCGGGTAGGGGAGCTGGGTAGCTGCGAGGACACGCTGTGCAGGGCTAATGACCGCACTTCTTAAGGGTTAACAGCCTCCTGCCAAGTGATGTCACCTGGTTTTTGTGCATCATGCACAAATATGAGCAAAGGTGGTCCTGGTCCCATCTCGCAGGCATCTAGGGCTGCGATGCCACTCAGTGGGAACTCAGCGAAGCCAGGCACGTGCATCCTGAAAGTCAGCTGTGCTGGCTCCCCCCTCTCTTGCTCTGTGATAAAGGCGCCGTAAGAGATAGGGAGTCCAGTGCTTTGCAGGCACAGCGATGCCTGCGCCGAGGTCGGGAGCAAATGTGGTCCGCGGGCTGATAAGTTACCTGCGAAAGCAATGACTTCGGGGATTGGATTGCGTTGCCCAACTCAGTTACGTCTAGATAACATCGTGGTTTAAGACATCGATCACTTCAAAGGAACCTGTAGAGGGATTTTAATGCCTCGCAAATTGCTTTTCCTTCTATTCAATTTACATTCGCGATTGCACAGAGCATATTTAGGAGCTTTCCAAAGCACCACAAACAATGACAAATCTCTCCTGAAATGTTCTCCTGTAGCAGTAAATTTGACCTGACAAAAGAGAAGGAGAAACTTCAGCCGCCTTTGGTGCTGTAAGGGCCTCTTAACCCTGCAGCAAGCTGGGGCTTGGGCTCACCAGCTCCGTCCTTGCTGCCCTCCATATTGAGCACGGGGAGATGCTTTGCCGCGATGCTACAGCATCTAAGGCTGTGTCGGGATGTGCTGCCGAGAGATGTGCACAAGAAGTTGCTGATCCTGAAATCGCATCCCTGTAGAAAGCCTTATTGATGGAGCTGGAGCCTCTCAAAGGGCTGCTGGTGTAGCTTAAATAGCCAGGTGGGGTATACAGCTGCCCTCACCGCTGGAGACACTGTAAGGATAGACAGGGATCGCTTCTGTGGGAGGAAGCCCCCTTGCTTTAGGCTGTGAGGTTGAACCCTGGGTCGTAGCGCCCCTGGGAAGGACTGGTTGCTGTCCTGCCTAGCACAAAAGCAAGACGAGTTGACTGGGAAGGGAGCAAAGAGCTGGGAAAATAGAAATATGCACAGACATGGCTGGGATTGGTAGCAGAAGGGCTCTTCTATGTGTACTGATGAGTCCCTAAGCAGATTTTTCCATGATGCTGGCTCTGCCATAGGGCATGAAAGGTGTCTGGATTGAAATGCATGTTTTGCTGTTAGGCAGGCTCGATAACACTGCCAGCCCTGTCGCTGTCTCTCCGGTCCTGCCCAGCCCACCACCCAGATGTGATTCTCGCTAATTGAAATGTAATCAATACAGTGGTGAGCTGTTTGCTGGTGAGAGAGGATCCTTTTCTGTTGCCGGAGGGACAGGCTGCCCTGATATCTAGGGGAATGCATGAGTCTGTGGCCTCACCTGGGGATCTGGGCCATGCTATTTTGGGATTCCCAAGCTGCCCCAGCATAGCTGGGTCTGATCCTCATGGTTTAAGAGATACCATGCGCCTTAAATCCTTGGTCCTTCCGTGCCCATACCCATGGGTTTGGTGTAGGTGTCTTTCCCATGGTTGCTGATGGGATCAGTGGTGGGGAGAGGGCTGGAAGAGGAGCTCAAATGCCAGGAAGAGGGAAGGACGTTTTTGCCAGGTAGCCTCCAGGACTCGCTTCACTCCAGCACGGCTTCTTCCCATGCTTCCCCAGCCATCAACCCATGGTCAGGCAAACAAGTCTCTTGCCTGGGTTATTATTTCATTAAAGATGTTAATTCTGACCAGCTGTCTTCCTGCCCTGTCTCTGCATTTTCATGAGCCGGTGGTGTTCCCCCCGCTGCTGTGGACAGCCAGGAGGAGCTGCCATCGGGGCATGCAGTGTATGCACGGTCCCACGAACGGGAGCGTGCCGTGCTCAGTTCAGCCTGATCCCCCTCCAGCTCTTACCTGCTGCTTTCCAGGGGCTTTGGGAGCCGGTGCAGAGATGCAATGGGTTTGCTGCAAAACTCTTGTTGGGTTTTTCTGGGAACATTTGTTGCCCCGAAGGATATCTGCAAGCCCATGTGGCTCCTGCCTGCTCAGATGCACCTGGGTGACCCCACAAAGCCCCTCTAAGCTTCGGCAATTAGTTTCCCAAATGGAAATCTAAAGATCGCAAAGAGGCCAGCTGAGCTCCTTGTTTGTTATGGCCAAGACATCCGAGTGAAGCATCTCCCTGTGTCAGCATCCTCTGATTTGCTATCTGGTACCTGCCAGAGCATCTCCTGCTTTGATAGAGCCAGAGATTTCAACTGGAAAATGTCAACTAGCCTTGGATGGATAAAACCCAGGAGTTTTGACGTCATTCCTGGCACCTTTTTATCTCATTGCTCCATGAAGCTATGATCCCAGGAATGACCATGCTCGAGGGGAAAGAAGCAATCAAAATACAGCAAGGAGTAAAGCTCCGGCAACAAAGCAAAATCTATTGCCGAGGTCCCAAGCGTGGACAGGCTTCCCAAGTCCTTTCATTTAGCCGGTGCTTCTGTTTGGGGATGGTGTGCTTGGCTCTTTCTCTGAGTTTCCTGTTCTTTGGGTCTGAGATAAAGCCTTCCAGTATTACTCACCTGTCCCAGGAGTCTGGGAAGGGCTCGGAGGAGCTGCAGGCTGTGGTGGTGTTTCTGCTTTCAAGCTCGAAATGGATGCGATGCTGCAGGCTCTCTGCGTTGGGCTTTCAAGCTGGTATCTAGCACTGCTGTGTGCATCTGTGTCCCAGCTCCCTCCGCCTCATTCCCCCTTTTTGGAGCCATGCAATAGCTGAGCACAAAGCTAGTCTGTCCCATGGGCCCTCTTGCCCTAAGATGGCTCCAGAAGGCTGCCAGCCCCATTACTGTTCTTGATTTAATCCTGGCTTTTGTGTTATAGTCTGAAAATCCTCATGGCCATTAGGGCACATCACATTAGGGATCTAGAGACACGTGTTCAAGCCTTGCTCTGGGCTTATGCTGAAATACTCCCATGACTGTCACAACCATGGAGGTGTGCCGGGATGCTCAGGCAGCAGACTTGCTGCATCGTTTGCTCTTGTGCCATCAGCTGCAGAAACCAAAGCACTCCGGGGCTTTGACTGAGGAGCGAGATGACGTAGGTTGGGGTGGCTGGGAGAGTTGTTGCTGGTAGCTGTATGTACACTGCGTCCCGGTGCAGAGCTGGCTGGGATGCTCTCAAAGGAGCTGCTGAACTGCCAGAAGTCACAGAGGGACACGTGAAAGGAGACACCAGTGAGCATCAGGTTAGATGCTGGCCTTCAGTTTGTGATGGTTCAGAAGCTGCTGCACACCTCTGAGCCTCATTGTTCCCAGATATTTGGGATACCCAGAGAAAATGAAATGATTTAATGCTCGCATCATCTCCCAAGTGCTGCAGTTAGACTGGGAGGTAAATTTGAGGCTCCTTAATCTGGATGGAACACGATCCGTGGGCACGGGAGCACCAGGCTCCTCTCCTGGCTGGGCAGGCTGCTGCCTCCAGCACATCTTTGATCTGCTTCTAATGCTTTTAGGGGCTCAACCTTTTTCCCTTGGGTAGCCATGAAAGGCGTAGAGGAATTCTGATTTTTCAGTCTCTGCTGCCCTACTTGCTGCCTTGTCCATCTGAATCCAAGCTGGCACTGTAGAAAATATCATTATTATATTCCCTTCCCCTGCCTTGTCCCTTCAGAGCCAGCCCTCTCATTGAATTAGTGGATGCACCGCGGCTGATCATTAATCTTCTGTGGCTCTCGAGCACTGCTGGTAAATCTGCTGGGGTGAAGCTATGGAGTCATCTCTGCAAAGGACTCTGACCCTGCTCAGGGCTCAAGAGGGTCCCCAAGGTGTCATCCAGCTGGTGGTGGCTGTGACACGGTGTCGCTGTGCTGGCTGGCAGGGAGAGCAAGCGCTGGGCTCTCTCCATCTCTCTTCTCTCCTCCTGCCTGGAGCTTGCCAGTTTGCATTGCATAGGAGGAAATGGGAAAGTCATAAATCAATCTCGAGTGTTTCTCTTCTCTTTAGGGGAAAAATAATAACCCCAAACAAAACAAGCTTGCAGTCGGGAGAAAGGAATTCCTAATGACAAACTTACTTCAGCTAGGACACCAGGGGCTTCAGCAATATGAGATTAAACCTGCTGTGCTGAGACTCTATTACTCCATATATTACTGTGTGCTGCTGGACTGATGGTTCTCACAGGCGGAAATATAACCCTTTGAAATGTCAAGGCACATAATAAAGAGACCTAGCAGGGGAGGCTGGATGGCTCCAGGGATTGATAAAGCCTTTACAGCGCTGGCTCTGCTGTGAGGAGGGGTGGGTGCTCGGTGGAGCTCACATGCTTTGTTGGCCCTTTTGTTAGATGGCTCAAAGGGAGAGGTGGCATGGGAGAAATTTTCCTGGAACAACCCTCTCTGGCCAAGTTTGCTATGGAAATAAAGCAGGCACCTCGAAATGAAAGCTTGCGTGAAGAGTCGATTCCTTCTGCAGTCCTCAGCTGTGTTGGTCCCTGGGGTGTCTGTCGTGTCTATACCTTTTAATTGACTCTTAATACCTCCCGCGTCCTCTTCATGTTGCAAATCTCCTGTGGACGGACCGTCTCCCTGGGAGCCCGACTGGGTCTCCTGAGTTTGCGTAAGACCATGCTGTAAATCTCTCGAGAAGGGTCTTCCTAACGGCTGGGGGATGCAGCCGCTTCAAGAGGAAGGTAGGCAGCAAAAGGGAGCATTGTCAAGGACCTCTTAGCAAATCCTTAAGGATCTGGAAAAGCATTTATTCATTGACTGGTGGATCTATAATTCCCGTTTTCAGCAGCGAGCACAAGCATGAGCTGCTGGGTGAGCCGATGCTGGTGGGTCTGTGCCTGCTGCTCCCCCGAGTCCCGCTTGGCTCTGCCGTGCAGCACAGGGCTCCCTGTTCCCCCCGAAAAACGCTGGTCGGTGGCTGTAAACTATGAACTTTCCCATCTCTCCATGGCTGCTGTGGGCTCGTTAAGGCGAGAAGAAGGGAAATAAATCTCCAGGAACTCATGAACTATTTACAGCTGTGCTGAGCAAGCAGTCTGCAATTATTTATTTATTCTCCCCAGCCAGGCTGTGCTTGTGAACCCAGGGAGTGGGGAGGGCTGCCCACGTCCAGCCCCATGCCACCTTCTCCACCCTGGGGTGGCACAAGGCTCCCCACAGCCAAGCAAGTCCCTGGGCACCCCAAAAGGTAGCACACATGCCCTGGGAGCATCCACGTGTGGTGGTAGCTCCTGTTTATGTCTTGGGAAGGAAAAAACCCAACCTTTGCTTGTGCTGAGCGTGTGTTCAGCTCTGCTCTGGCTGGGCATCCTTGTGCCTGAGGCCACATGGAGGAGCAGTACCGTCCTGCAGAAGTGGAGAGTGTTTTGCATGGCAAGGAGATGTGCTGGAGGAGCCTGTTGCACGTGAAACGTATTGGCAACTGGTTTGGGGGATAAGGGAGGGTGCTGGTGTGAGTGCACACGAGCACACACAAGTAGTTGTACTCAGGTACGTGGGAAAGGGCTGGAAGACAAATTATTTCAGCTCGTGTGAAAGTTGCTTCTCCTCTTTGGACTCCACTTCCCTGTCTGTAAAATGGGCTCGTGGGCTTTCAGCTCGGGCGAGTGCATAGTGAGCGAAGGTGATGGAGGCTGGTCACATGCCCTCTCCATGAGCTCCTACTTGCTCATGCAAGTGAAGACATGTCAATGTCTTTAAGGAATGGGGTCGCTTCTTTAGTTTGAAAGTCAAAGCCTGTCCTTGAGGGGCTGGAAGGCTGGTGCTGGACCCCTGCTCTGAGCCTTTTGGGTGGGAATTGCCCATTGGTGCTGCTCCATCCGCTTACTTTTATTAGATAGCCTTTTTTCCCTGCAGCATCCCCAGACAATCAATAGGTATTTATGAGTGATCATTACAATAATTATGCAGCTGCCTGTGTTTTGTGAAAACCGGTCTTTAAAACAGCCAGGAAGGCGAGACAGGGTTCATTAGGTCCTACCCGCAGCAGTCTGTGTTGCCCGTGGATGTCTCTTGAGAGGCAGCACCAGTGCTTATCCCGTTGTCCTTCCTGCCCCATCTCTGCGGTACTGGACCAGTCGTGCATCTTTCCTCCCAGAATCTGGCCTGAAGGAGAGGATGCTGCAAGGAAGCAGAAATGGCCCTTCTCACTCCCCTGGCAGCACTGGCGCCTGCTTACTGGCACTCGTGTTGCTTCAAAGACTTTTTTTGTCATGGGTCTTACGGGCCAAGGACACTTCTCGCCTGCAGCTTTATATCTGTCAGTTTGATCAGCAAATGGGGGAGAGGGCCATAAAACTGCAGAGGCTGAGTCCTAGTCCCTTTAATCCCGCCAGGAGGGCCAGCGTTATTTCTCCACCGGGAGCACTAATAGGATTCTAATACGCTGGCAAATGGGATTTTTTACAACTGCCATTCTGCAGTTACGGAGACGGTGTGTCACCGGGACAGCCCTATAAATTCTCCTGGAGATGGAGGGGGCTGGTGACTTGGGAGGGGGGACGATGCCTGCCGCCACCCGTGGCAGCCCTCACTGATATGATGCTCGTGCGGGGGTCTGCTGGATCCCCCGCTGCTGCTTTCCATGCTCTTGGGGTATCGCCACGGCTTGGCTGGGCAGTATGGCTGGGCACCATATGCTGGTGGTTGGGTTGATGGGGCAGGGGCGGTTTGGCTGTTTCTCGTAGGGTTGGTACCTGGCTCTGTGGACCTACCCTCCTCGCTCCCTCCCTGTTCTCCTTGCACACGTGTATGTGAGGACCGAGCATCTCTGTGACCGCTCTCAGCAAGCAAAGCAATGAGTTGGGTGCCTGGTGGCCTCTGTTGTGGCCTTGAGGGATTTAATAAGCCCAAATAAACCTGGGGAGGCTCTGGCAGGACCATTTGTTCCTCTCCTCCATCACTGACCCCTGGATGAGTCTCGTCTGTCACCGTGGCTCTGCGTCGCTGCCACCAGCCTTGGCTAGGGTGCTGGACAGGCTCCGGCAGGGAGGTCATATCCAGCTCTGGTGCTGGGGCTCACAGCACTGGGACCATCAAGTCTGTGGCATTGCGGGACAGGGGCTTCTCAGCAGTGCCAGTGCCCTGTGTGGTCACTGCAGGATGGCTGTGCATCGAGTGTCTAGGCAGGGAAACCCCCGGCGCAGCAGGACTTGTCTTCAGGGCCCTATTCCTTCCCTCACTTTCACAGGTATGGAAATATTGATGAAGGTTCAGAACTCGTTGCGTAGGAGGGTGATGCATTCATGGCCTTGCTATAAATCCCTCAGCCAGCGCAGGGATGGCAGAGCAGGCAGCACCCACGGGTGCAAATGACTCTGACTCCATTTGAGCATCACTTGGGCACCCACGGGACCCACCAGCAACTGTACTTCATCCCCTCCTCAGCGGGCAGCACCCAACTGGAGTGCCAAAGCCATAAGTATTGTATTACTGTATGCAATCTCAGCTCCGGATTGATTTTTCTCTGGCCCTGATCGCAGAAAACCAGGAAGATGGGATTATTTTCTAGGGCAATCACAGGTTGATGGGTCCTTGCAGCTGCTTCCACACTTTTTGACATCAGTAACTAAGCAGCTCCCCACACTCTTCTCTGAGTAGCACCTATTTCCTTGGGACATCTGCTGGGGTTTTGTTGTACTTAGCTGCAAATTGGTACAGGAGACTGGCTCGACCCTTCTTGTTTTACAGCAGTATAGGCAGGTAGGCTTTATCTTATCTATTATCACCTCTGCCCGATAGCTAACAAGATCTTATCTACCTCTCTTGCAAATCCTATTTGTCATCACATTTCTACAGCTGCCCAAAAAGTCCCAACCTGACGTCAGGAATCCTCGTGCTAGGTGCTGTACAAGCAGATTGCGAGAGACAGACCGGCCCCACAAATAATAAAGCAGCTATCGTTATTCCCATTTTACAGACAGCTGAGCCAAGGGGAAGCGCATGGTCCAAGTTAATAAAAGCTCGCAGAATAATCCCCCGTGATTTATCCAAGGTTATAAAGGAAATCTGAGGTTTGGAAAGAGATCTCAAGAGCGCTAAAGAGAAATTTGCCTATCTGTAAACAGCTCGTTCCAGGTTTTTAAATCACCGCTTTAGGAATGCAACTGAAGTAGCAGAGTTTCTTCCCCAATTAAAGAAAAAAAAATGAAGAGAAGATTTCCATATGTAAATCAGCACCAGAGAATGAGATCATGTTGTGCAATAAATAGGTGAAGGCAGGAAAATGTCACATTTTATTGAGGCAAAATTTGTGACGAGAGAATATGTTGTCTTGGACTAACTGCTATGTTTTGGGGAAAATTAAAATAACAGCAAAAGAGCTTCTGCACAGAGTTGCAGCTGCAAGAGGAGGTGGAGAGGCAGGTGTCTCTGGTAGGGGCATCACAGGTACCTCTGTAGCAAGGACGTGGGAACAACATGGGGAAGGGCTCCTGAGCTGCCACCAGTTACAGCCAAGAGTTAATGCAAAACTGGCACCATCTGCTGCTCTTCAGGTTTTGCTTCCCATGCTGTTCAGTCCTGCCTGCACACATCTGTGCGAGGAGGGGGTGTTGAGAGGGCTGCTGGGGACAGCAACGCTTTGCACTTACCAGGCGGCGTTTTAGCTTGAGCTGCTCCAAATTCTCCCAAATTCTGAAAATCCCAAGCTTTTCTCTGCTCAGACCAGCAGCTGCAGCTCTTCATGCTCCCGAAGCGCTGGAGCTAGACTCCAATCGATGCAAAGGCTTTGATGGGAATAGGTGGGATGTCCTCTCTTGGACCAAAGGGCTCTTCAAAGCCCCTTCCTGGGCTGCATCTCCCCCTGCTCTGTTCTTCCCAGCAAAGCCAGTGGAGATACATCCCTTGGCCAAATTAATCTCATCTTGTCACCTTCCCCCCACCCCCCTCAGTGTTCAGAGCGAGACTTTCTAGGAAATCATCTGGTATCGTGGCGCTCTGCTTCCTGACTCTCATCAGCTAAACAACAATCTTTCCCAAGGCACTGAATTAAAGCAAAAAAAACCAACACCCAAAACCAAAAAAGCCCCCCAACCACCAAAAAACCACACCTGAGCTATGCCAGCAGCTCAGCGTAAACAACCTGGCACCTGCTGTGTTAATAGCGTGGAGGAGAAGTGATGTGGGGGTTTCAAATGATGCTGAGCTGTCAGTTTGGTAGCTTTGACAACCTGGTGTTGGTGTAGCCCCCCGGACGGCTCAGGGGGGCCGGGTTTTGCAGGGTGGCAGTGCTCCCCGTGCACCCCTCGCTGCTTTTCGGGCCACGCCGATGGGGTGGATTAAAAGCATTGGGATGCTCAGGTTGCCTTTTGGGCTTTTGCAGGTAATTCCGTCAGAACCTGTTGCAAAACTTACACGATGTGTGTCTGTGTTTTTGGTAGGTCCTACTCTCCCTGTGTGCTTTCAGGAGGTGTATCCCACCCAGTGCCTTGGGGCCATGTGACGGGCACAAATTACTCTGTCTCCCTGTGCTTTTGTTTCTTGCTCAGTAAAACAGAAACACCAATACCAGGGTGTTTGCACATCCAGCACCCTTTCCTAGCTGCCACTTCTTCCATCGCGGAAATTAAATAGTAATACCTGGTATCACAGAAGCTCTTCAGTTCACAAAATTAATTTTGCTTTTCTTGCGTATGACCAAGTGGAAGGTCTCCTTATGACAGGTCTGGAGAGGGGAGTTTTCTGTCTCATGATCAAGATGACACAGTGCCTCCTTGCATGGAGTCCCCACGTTCACCTTGTGTGTGGAGGATTTCCGTGTTTCTCTCTCCAACCCCCAGATTATCTCTGTTCCCCTGCCCAAATTTGCCAAGGCAATTTGCACGTGCTCCGCATTTGCAGTGCGATAGCAGCGTGCTTGCAGCCCCCTTTCCTCCCCTGAGGACTGCGGCTGCAAGGGGCAGGCAGGGTTCGGGGTGATGGAGCCCAGCTGCCACAGGCTCTCCCGAGGGGATTAGTTTTATTTCTGTCACCTCCCTTTTCCCTCGAGCTTTGGGTGGAAGCGCCGTTTCCCCTTGCAGGGCCACCCGCATCACAGCGATGCCGTGCGGCACGAGGACCGATGCCTATTTCATCGCCGGTCCCTGGGGGAACCAGCTGCATGAGAAACAAGGAAGGGAAAAAAAAATAATATATGAGAGGCAGCAGCGTGGAGAAGGGAGGTGGGGTTTTCCCTGCCTTTACCCCTGAGCTGGCTGTGGCCAAATCCTTTTGCTCACCAAGGAGTTGAGAGATCAAGGGCTTGGGCTTTGGTGAGGACGGAACGCATCTCCCAGTGCAGTAATGCACACCAGGGTGGGTATGGAGGAGGTTTTCCACCTCCTGAAGCATCTGGCCCTGGGCGCTGCTGGCAGCATATCCCAAACTGATGAGATTTCAACAGACATCCATTTCTGCAGCTGGGAAACAAATAAGAACAGCAAACAGTGCAGCGATGGGGGCAAGCAAGTCAGAAGAAACATGAGTATTTTGCTTGGAGAGGACTGCTTTGTTCCTGTCCATCCCAAAATAGTGTGCTCCTTTCAAGGATGCTCCTTTCCAATCCAGAAGGAAAATTAGGTTGGGTTGTAGTGATGATCTTTGGGTTTTACTTATAGCAGGGTTCATATAGGAGGAGCAGAGGGAAAACGTAGACCTACCTATGCTCTCTTTGAACCTTAACATGATTTTTTATTAGGTAATTTTATATTAAATAATTTTTATTAATTCTTAATAATATTTTAATTGATTTTTTTAAAATGCATGCTGGATAGTTGAGCTTGGAAGAGTCTGAAGCTTTGTACCCCGTACCGAAGATACAGTGGGTATGAAGGGCATGCATGGCCAAGCCTTGTTAGGAGCTGGAAACAGTCTACTCAATGGGAAATGGAAAATAAGACAAATAGATCAATTTTCATTGCAGCAAAAGCTTAACAGTAGAGGGCCTCACGTTTCCTCTGGGGTCTAATGTTGTTTAACTTGCTTCTTAATGGCCTGAAACACAGGGTGAATGGGGCTGTAGCTTTTGTCTACAAGAGAAATACAAAGTTGCCCTAATAACGGAGCGTTGGGAGTTATGAAAAGGAGAAGGCACTGGATAAATTAGATTGAGGTCTTGCACGTGGCAATGGCCCTGTTCTTACGGAGAGGTAAATAGTGTTATTAAGTAAGAAGAAGGAGAAAAGCAGGGGAAATGTACTGCATATGGAGACTTCATTCTAGGGAGAGGAACAGTGGGTTTGGCGATGCTCTGTCCCTGTGTCCACGCCGAAGCGGAGCGGTGGGATTTCACGGTGAGCTGCACGTCCCCGGGGCTTGCAGAGGGGCAGCTCCGAAACGCGCTGCTGGCAAAAAAACAAGCGAGTTCCTGGGCTCAGCAGAGAGGCGAGGAAATTAAAAGGCTGAGGAGATGGGTTCTGTGTGCGATTTTATGGCAAGGAGAAGCTCTCGGAGAGGCGCTGGCAGGAAATAGCGAATATCTGCTAACAAATGGTGCTGATGTCCTTAGTCACGCTGGGTGGAAGTGACCCGATGCAAAATAGAGTTATAGATTTCTCGTGCTGCGGGACGTATGGCTAGCCTGGTATGTAGTGCTGCTTTTGCAGCTTGTGGGCTGCAGCTGCAACTGGAAAGAAACACTGATACAAAGATGTTTCCGAAGACGACTTGCCATTTCCAAGAAAATAATTTTTTTTGCAAACATAAAGACTTTTGCAATGCAACATTCTAAAAAAGACCCCCAAATTGAGTTTAAGTGCTTAGTAAGAACACATTTTTTAACTTAAAGGTGACTTTTTTTTTCTCCCCACAACCATTTCATGAAGCCAGACAGACCTATTGGTGCATTTCTTGGTGCACAACCCCACGTCACCCTGCCCAAGGCTTGTCCAAGCCTGATGTTGCCGTGGTTCTCGTCCCATCTACTGTCCCCAGGGCTGGCATGAGCCCTTGGTGCGTCACGTGTGGCTTTCCAGGGGATGCAACAGCATCCCCAAACCCTGCGAAGTGCCTGTGTCCCAGGCTATGTGGCTACTCTAAATTGCCCTTGCTCCGTGGGTTCGCTCCGTGGAAAGGAGCTGTAGGGGAACGTGATTTATCTTCCCTGCAGCAAGCGTTTGGGCCGGTGTCCTCCTCGATCTGGGTGATTTGTGCCATTTCACCTGTCGTTTCAACTTCTGAAGTTGTCGTGCTTGGGCAGAGCAAACTTCAATGAACAGCGAAGAAAAAAACCCCACAAATTAAATCCAGCACGTTCATGTTTTTCTTTCCCTGTCTGCAGCTTGTTGAATATTCTCCTTCCTCGTCGGGAAGCGGGAATAAAGTTCACAGCGTCAGGAGCATAATCGAGCAAATGGCCTTTGCGCTTATCAAGTGCCTCTGTTCTGCTTGGGCATTTAATCACCCGCAAAAGCCATTTATTGCCTCGTATACTCCTCTTCTATGAACATTAGCCCTTAAATACCTGGCATAATTAAAGGTGAAGCTGCAGCGCTGCGCTCCGTCTGCTGCCCGTGGAAGGGTAACAGATGAGGTGGGAGTTCTGGCGGAGTTCAAGGTGAGAGCCGTAAAGCCCATTTTCTGCATGTGTCAGGGACATTATTTTAGGAATGTCTAATTCTGCTGGCGAAAATTGAGGCTGGCTCAAATAATAATTCACGCTTAATGAACTTAGAGTTATAGCCCCGGCTCTGCGATTCCCTCTGTGCCTGGCGCAGTCGATTGGCCTTGTCAGATGTTTAAAGGATGGTGAAGAAATGACAAAAAGGATTTGATGGAATTAGACGGAATTCCCCCCAAAACCTATTTCTTTGTGTTTAGATCCCTGTCTGGGAAGAAAGAGAGAAATTCGCCACAGCTTTGGCTGTAATCCAGTCGGCTCCTTGATCGGGACTTTTCAGGGCTTTAACCTTGTGCGTTCTTCTTGCAGCTGAGCTCTTCAAAAGGCTCGTGCCCTTTCTTTCTGCCAGGGAAAATAAACATAAAGTATTGATGAAGGGTTAATACCCAGCGCTGTGTGTTAGGCAGCAAATTTAGGTACCTGTCTATCACGTTCCTTGACACATCCTTGGCTACCCAACGATCAGACGTTCAAAGACTTGATCATTAATGCAGTTATCCTTGTAACACCCCTTTGATAGTAAATTAATGGGCTGTGGTATGTCGAACATCAGACTGTTGCCGCTGCTGGGTTTATACACTAGCAAGCTGTATCACAGGGAAATATTCACCCTCCGATGAGGTTGGGGAATGGAGGCACTCGACCCAAAGCCGAGCATCCAATTATTGCAAGGAGGGAGCTGAATGTGAGTCTACCTCGTACTCAAACTATGTCCCGGCTGCTGGATAAATACCGCTTAGATGACGGTCCTGCTTCAGGCACAAGATGTTGAGGCATCATCTGCTGATGGTAGAGCTGCGTGTCCATACGGGTTGTCCCGTGATGGGTGGAACCTTGGTGCTAAGGTAGCTATGGGTCTTCTTGGCAAGGTGCTGAAGCAGCTGGTGTGGTGTTCTACATGAAGTACAGAAAACCGTGGTTTTGGGTGGTGGTGGTGGAGCTGAACCACTGGCTGTTTGCTCAGTGCTTGTTTCTGCCCCCAAAAGCCAGCCCTTCTGTAGAGCTGGTGACCTGCTGAGGAGAAGTGGCCACAGTGCTGGTCTGCTGGGGCTTCTTGGCAAGGCAGGTTGCCTTCAGGCTTGGCCAGCAGTGTGGGCAAGCGTGACCTGGGGGCATGGGGCAGCCGGGCGGCTCTTCCCAAGGTTGCTGCAGAGCTTGGGTGGAGGAGGGGTTTCTATCAGGCTAGGAGTGGGGATCATCAAGACCCCCCGCTAGTTACAGCCCTTTTATCCACCCCTCTGCTTCCCAAGCACGCCTGTAGTGCAGGATTGCTGAGCCCTGCATTGCTTCCTAGAAAGACGGGGATTTTTCTGGCTGTTGGAAACATTAGGCATCTGTATAAACAATTGTATTAAGCTGCTGTTGTAGTAATTGTGTTTGTACAGTGAAGCAAAAAAGCTCAGTTTACCCCTCCGCTGTCTGGAAATGATTCCTCCAGGTTATGTGTGAAGCATTTTTTCAGTGTACTGATTTCATTCAGGGGGAAAAAAAAACCCAGAAAGATACTATTACAATGACATATTCTTCCCCAATGGTAACTTTATCCCTGCTTCTGGCTCAGTGCAGAATCATAATTCATTTTGTCACAAGGATAGCAAATAAATAATAAGAATAAATTGAGCAGATTATCTCATCTTTAAGCCATGCCCAGCATTCATCAAATCCATGCCAAGAAGCAAGACTTATCTGCAGTCAAATTGATCCTACAAGAACACCTACCTTAAGCTCCATTAGTGTACCTCGGAGCCGCTCACCCATCTCCCCGGTCCTTGGTTGCTTAAAATGATGAGTCATTAAAGTGACACACATTCCCAAAGTGTCTTTCTTATAAAAGCTCTAGTGAAAACGTATGTGTTGCTATTTCTCGCCATTGATTTTTACTGAAACGACCGAAATGTACAAAGGCTAAATTCGACTCGCTAGAAGTTTGCTACTCACCCTGCAGATGCAAAAACATCTATTTCTTCTCTCGCTTCAATGAAGTTTTAATAACAGATGCTGCAGGGAGTTTCCACAGGACTAAGGTCTCATTGCTTTAAGAAGAGATGCTACTGTACATTTACTAGTGTACCGCAAAGCGTTATAAATAATTAACGTCGAACTACACTGAATAAACCTACTGCAGTCCTACTAATTGGTAAACAGACATGTATTTCACTTGGAGTATATGAGAAGTATTACCGCTTTCAGTGGGATGATTCACTTGTATAAATTTAAGCTTATGAATAAGGGTTTAAAGGGCTGAGGCTTGCTTTTATTTATTTCACAGCGCTCAAAAAATGCTAGGTGCGCCACATGAATAAAGGTGAGATTTGTTACCCTGGAAAATATTGACTCTAAAGCCTCATCTCAACTAAAGCTGGAACTGAAGGGACTAACTTTGTTAGCGAGTAACAATTATTTCGCTGGCAGCCTGTGTGTTCAATTGAAATAATGTTCACCGAACCTACTCTAAGCCCCCTCCCAAGTTATCGCAAAACAGCACGCGCTGAATGCGAAATCAGGTTGTTAATTTGCAGCCGCGCTCTTTAAGGTGTGCACAGCCAAGGTCTTGCCGACAGCACAAGACTTGTCTCCCTGTACGGTTTAATATGAATTTCACCTGATATATTTAAGCTGGAAAACGTGCAAGGGTGAATGGCTCCGCTTCGGCTCGACTTGACTGGGAACATATTTAAGATTAAGCGGGAACAAGCCCTTTTAAACTGAGATGGGTACGTGCTCACGAGAGTGTTTGCCCCCGTTTAGGTGTGTTGGTTTAATAACTGGCTCTTGTTAAAAGGCGCAGGTGCTTGCTTAGCTACGCACCCTCTGTTACTCCCTCCGGGTGGATGCCCGGAGCAATCTTCTGCCGTAGGTTTGAGTATAGCCTTGCGCAAAGGGAATGCAAACTATTACCAGGTCAGAGGAGAAGCGTGCTAGCGTGGCTTTCATGTGGCAGAAGGGACAAGCCGAGGTGAAAGCAAACGTGGCGGCGGTGCCCAAGTGGGCAAGCGTTAGAAAGCTGGATTTGCAAAAGACTCGGGTTTTTGCAGCAGGTGTGGCAAAAAGTGATGCTGAGACTCAGAAAGGCAAGCTGCCAGCATGGTGGCACACAACATTTCAAGACTATATATAAATATCTGACCTATTTCTTATGGATAGCACAATAAGGACTCGATCAAAACCCCATTGAATTCTGCAGGAGTCTTTCCGTTGACTTCAATGGCTTTTGGATTGGCCCCTATAAATGGCTCTTGAGGAGAAGATAGTGGTGCATTTGCCTGACTATTTTTATAATGTGTTTGATCACTCACTCGGTGATTTTTCAAACTTCAGCCGTTCGCAATGGGGAGCTAGTGCAAATTACAATGTTCGATGTCCAAAGAAATGTCTCTTGAAATTGAACTGAGACTCATAAAACAGATAAATGTGTTGGCATCCCATGGCCGCCAAAATGAAAGGAGAGCATTAACACTCATTAAAAGGGACAAGTCAGTGCCACGTTTCCAGTGACCCTGTCATGGAAACACGAGGGTTTTATCATTTTATTTTTCAGTTCTCCCAGCTTTTGGACTAGTGTGGGGCTTGCAGGATCAGTGGGACAACTCGTCCCCTGTCCTCTTCCTGAAAAACGGGAGTCTGGGGAAGGTCCAGGAGGCTTCCCAGAGTGTGGCTGCGGAGTTACATCCCACTCGGAGAAGTTTCTTTCTGACCCTGAAGCACAAGGGCTTGTATTGTTCTGCCATGGAGCTACGCAAGTTCTTATTGCTTGTGTAAGTCCTCCATCCTTTCGGTTCCCTTTTAAGCTCTTCTTTTTCATGACCGGTGACAGGGAGGTTAATTACGCCTTACGGAAAGAGGGGTCTCGTCTTGTACCTTTGCACGGTGTTGCCTGCTGAATTCCGTGGAGGGCTCCTCTGTTTCTCCCCTTTGAGGACTGGGAAGTACTAGGCAGCAGGTTTGTGGTGGAAGGTTCTCCATCACCAGTTACAGTGAAATCAAAATACCTGGGAAGGTTGCTTCCACTGGAGCTTTTGCAGAGCATCACCAATGGGTATCATTTTCATAGGGTGGAGTGTTATGTTCCAGCCTTGTCTTTTTGTTTTATTTTATATAACAAAAAAACCCCCCTCAACCCAAATATTGGAATCAAGATGTAAGCGTTTGGTGAGGTCAAAAAGATTGTTCCTGGGAATATTCTGTCATGTGAAGGAAATTCACAGTTTCAGAGTTTTGCCCCAGGTTTTGCCCTCGATTTCAAAGTCTCAGAATTTCTTACAAAAGAGAATTTACATGTTTTGACTTCTTTTCCAGGGAATAAAGATGTCTGGGTTTACTTCTATTGTATCATGCTCATCTAGACAGTAATATTCAATCTTTGTCAAACCTAGAAATTTTCGACTGAAGGCACAGAGCATTTGAGCAATATTATGTGCATAGATTGCTTTATACGATAATAATGGAGTTGTGTTGTTTTTTTTTTTTTAAAAAGCCTTTTGTGGATGTCTTAGAAGCAGTCAGTGGATTAGGTATAGAAAACCGACTTGAGGTTTACTCATCACGTCTCAGCCAAATTGCTGGGTTTTGTAAGGACGCCTGCTTGGTCTGTCATCCCTGCTTTTTTCGGATGGATACAGCACTGGCTGGCAGTCCCAGCATTTGGTCTGACAGTTGATTTCAAGGAAAAGATAAGTTTTTGTCGGAATAAGGGGATCTGAGGCTCCTCCACAACCTGCAGCTGGAGGTCACCTTCTCAATGTCACCACCTGTCCCAGGGTTTGTCATTTAATTCTTTGCTTCCCGCTCCGATCCTGCCAACGATAATCCTCCCTCAATATGCAGAAGGGACGAGTCTGGGACAACCATCTCCCTCGTGCCTGCTGTGGTGAAGATGACCAAGGAATTTATTTAATTTCTCCTCCATGTCCTTATGCTCTAATTGCTCCCTAGAAGACCAGCTTTGCTGGAAAGCTTCCTGCTGTCGATGTTCAGGGATTCGGCTCAGGAGCTGGTTTGTGGAGGCTGTGGGTGGGCTGGCAATATCTCCGGTTGCTCTCTCTGGTCTGACTCTGCTTGCCACCCAACAGGGACACCCCCTGAATGTGGGAGCAGTGCGTGTCCTGGCCCCCTTTCCCTTCCAAATACACTATTTTTCCACGGTCACGGTGTCCTCTGCTATTTACCGAGCTTTAAAGCCTTGATTTTCTCAGCAAATCCAGCCTTTCTGTTGCTTGAGACCAACAGGGATAACTTTTCCATCAGACCAGCGTGAGCTTATGTCTCTATTTGTCTCCGAAAAATCACGCTGATGGACCCCAAAAGCAGTGCCAGACCCAAGGAGCAGGTCTGGTTGAACCCCCCCATTTTTAGGCTGCTTTAAGTAAAGGCATTCAAATGCTGTTTCTACATCTTGGGAGAGGCCAGGATTATTCGGACCGTCGGGAATTTCAGTGACTGTGCTTCCATATTTCATGCAGCGGAGGGTTGCCCAGATGCTCTTTGGAGAGAGTTTCTCCTTTCCAGGAATCAAGATCGATGCGTTTTGCCACTCGCTGCTGGAATGGGCTGTTAGAATGGACTGACCAAAGACTTGGGGTTTAAAAAAAATATAATTAAGTAATGAAGAAGAATATATTTAAGTCAGCTTGGTGGATGGACAGCAATTTGTCAAAGATCTGGTCCGTACAGCTGAATGGGGAATTAAACTGTTTTTATACCCTTTTTAAAGTAGATGAGAGAATTATGTCCTATGCTTAACTTTTAAGTCCCTCTGACCTGCTTAAGCACAGGGTCTCGTATTTCTATGTGATGGACTTGTCTGTCGGTGCTGTCCTGGAGGGCCATAAAGTGCTGATGAGCCTGGTCCTTGTGTGTCCTCAGGGAAGGTCCCCATCTATCCTCTGGTCCCTCCTGCGCAGGGTCTCAGGGTCTGCTTTGATACAGATCCTCCTCCATTAGCCACAGCAGGACTTTCCCACAATTGAAATGCGCGATTTTTTGCCTAAGGAGAACTGAAAATTAAGCGAACTGATCTGTTTAAACCTTTATAAATACGTGTTTAATATCTGCTTAATGTGAGATGGAATTTATGAGCCGTTAAGTGATGCTCGATCGTTTTTATAAGAACAGAGAAGTCTAGTGGGAAAACTTCCTCCTGGGACATAATCTCATATTATTATTTTTTTAAGAGGGAGAGAGATTTAATATGTTATAGTTGACGTTTTCAGTGACATTGGAATATTTCCTACGTGGGAGCTTTCACAAGTGCTTTATAAATCTTTAACGGTTTAAGTTAATGAAATCCTTATGCCAGCAGTAAGGATTACGCCTCCTCTGCAGATGAGTAAACTGAGGCACGGATACAGGGATGGGCAGAGCCAGAAATGGGACCCACGAGTCCTGCTCTTGGTTTATGGTAGTCCAGCCACTTAATGGCTTTCCCCCCAGATGAGCCAACACTACGCTTGCCTTCTGCCCGGGGTGGTGGTGGGGGTCTGCCTTCAGTGTGGTTTTGCAGGCACTGGGGCAAGCAGAGGGTGCGCTGCATCTCCTGCTGGGTGCTACCTCCTTGACAGCCCCTTGGTCCCTGTCCTCTGCCCCCATTTTTCTCCCAACTGCGTTTTCTTCCCCTCCCCTTTTATTTCTTTTCTCTCCTCCCTCTTTTTTCTACTCTCTCCTCTCTTTCCCCTCTTTCTTTCTTCCCCCTTTCTTTCTTCTCTCTTTCTTCCCTCTTCTTTCTTCTCTCTTTCTTCTCTCTCTTCTCTCTTTCTTCTCTCCTCTCTCTCTCTTCTCTCTTTCTTCTCTTTCTTCTCTTTCTTCTCTTTCTTCTCTTTCTTCTCTTTCTTCTCTTTCTTATATTTCTTCTCTTTATTATCTTTCTTATCTTTATTAT
>JAVJGI010000039.1:3680904-3705298 GCA_035590275.1 Ibycter americanus | reverse complement strand
TCTGTTCCTGTCTCCCCCCCCCCCTTTTTTTTTTTATTTATTGTGTGCATTTCTCAAAGGAGCCATGAATCTCTCCAGTCCCATCTCCCACTCCGTCTGCTGGGGAGATTCGTGACTGGGATGCTCTCGTGGTCTTTCGGCGCTGCAGTCACTGATTGCCTGGTAGCCGGACGGAGGAGCACTGCTGCTGCAAGGGCAGCCCCCCCTCCCTCAGCAGAGACTTGCTGCATCGCCGGGCTCGGAGGGGACAAAAGGCAGTGGGGGCACGGGCCAGCCTGGGGAATGACTTGGATATTGTGTGTGATGTAGAGATTTTACGCTTGGCGACTTTGGGGGTGGCACTGCTGCTTTGAGGAATAAACAGCTTTCAGCCTGCTGCAGCTGGTGCTGAAATGAGATTTTTTTTTTTTTCTTCCATGCGAAAAACATCAGTGAAATCCCTCTGTTGCTGTTGCAGTTTGCTTCTAACGTTTGAGTATTTCTGAAAGATCCCCAAATGTTTTTGATATGAAACTTTAATATTTTCTCTTCTTTCCTAAACCTGCCTTTTGAGGAGAATACGATTGATGGATGGAGGACAGATGGATGGACGGGGGAGATGCCACAGTTTTCATCTCACCGGGTAGCTCCTTTCTATCAAGAGAGCTAACTCGATGCTGAGTTATTTTTCTAGCTCCAGCCCCATTTTCTGCCATTCCCACTTCGAGGTCGTTAGCTGAGTGATGCAGGGAGGTAAATCCTGGAGTGGGGATTGTATTCTGACGGTGCAGAGGCTCCCAGGCACTGCTGACAAAACCTGTGCCATGCCAGCAGTGTCCCTGTCCCTGTCCCCAGCTGTATTTATCATTCAGACCCTGTTCTAGGTTTATATTTGGTCCCTGGCCTGTGGCTGATGCAGGGCATTGAGGCTTGCATCCCAGCTTCCTCCTGCCTGCAGCTAATTAGCGTCAGCAGAGCCTCATTAGGATCCGCTTCAGACCAAGGATTTGACACTTTTCCTGGGGGTGTCTCAGGTGGGAGTCAGGATGTGGCCCCCAGGGATTGAGTTTTGCAGTAGTGAGGTCTCTCTGCCTCCTGCCCCCTGTTTTGGGGGTGCCAGGGGATCACAGCATCCCGGCAGGATGCTTATGCCAGCACCTGTCCCAGGTGGAGCTGAGAATTACTAATAACCCCATGGCAGAGCAGGGCTATCTCAGACTATCAGAAACCGATTGTCAGGTTTCTTATGAATAATTAAAAAAAAAAAAGGGGGGGGGAGAGAGGCAGAGAGAGCTGAAGAAATAATCTTTTTACATTTTAATCTGAGCAGTTTTCAAGCGGTTTGATAAGGCGGGTTGTAGAAATGTCAGCTTCCCCTTATCTCTAATTGACTTAAAGTAGAAGCAGGCTTTAATCCTTGCATGCAGAGGAGCTTCTGATGGGGAGATGAGGGCAATTGATTTCTGCCTTTTTAATTAACAGTCTGGCCGCTTTTAAAAACAATGGGGAGGAGGGAAGGGGAAAAGCACGTGGTGACATTTGGAGCTGGTGGCGTGGGCTGGATGATGGCCAGGTGCTCGGTGGGCTGTCGGAGAAGCTCAATGTGCTGCCCAGTTTCCAGAGAGTTAGGTGGGACTGGTCCCAGTTTAAGAAAGGAATTGCTTCCCGGTGTCTCTGAGCAGAGGAGGTAGAGACTAGGGCTCCAGGGATTGCTGCAGGGTTGTTCTATTAAGCAGCCTGTGAGGATTAGGATTATCAGCCAGGCTGTGCCACGCTTGCCTGCGCTGGGGGATTGGGTGTGCTGCCTCGGCTCGGGCTGTGGGCAGTGGTGGAGGGTGGCCGGCTCTGCTGGGGTACATCCCTCACCCACCGCCTCCACGCAAACCCCGAGGTGGATGGAGAGGGGGGCTGTGGTCCCCGCCATCCTCTGCCTCCTCCGTGCAAATAAACTCCCCGTGCACAAAACCCACGTCCCGGAGCTGCTGTGATGAGCAGGAGCCTGTTTTCCATAGGGATGGGGCAGAATCGACCTCTTGGATGCTATTCCTTTGCAAGGCTTTCCTCTTGCCTCCTGCCCTTGCTGTGGCTCTGCTCACCTCCAGCCCGTGCACAGACAAGTGCATGCAGACACGTGCGGGACGCACGCTTAATTACAGTGTTGGGATATACGGAAAGTGCTTTCCACATGGGCAGCTGAGGAAATAGAGATTTGCTTGGTCTTCTTACACGTGCTGGCTCCCTGGCATCCCACGGGTGAGCTCTGCAGAGTCAACAACCTCCTGCAACCCCCAAAGTTTGCTTGATCCCACCGGGCAGGACATCAGCAATGCGGAGGGTAGGAATTTTCTGCTGATGTGGCTCTTCCAGCCGGTTTCGGGGTGGGCAAGCAGCACAGATGTGCCGCTGATAATGGCTTTCGCAGTGGGGGGAGCTCGCTGCTGTGCCTGTTATGGCTCCATTTGCTGTCCTGCTGCAATACGCTTACACTTGTCCACTTAAGTGTCAGCCACGCAGCGGAGACGGTTGTTTATGCAGCACTTAGTAACATCTACGGGGTAATGGGCTGTGCAGAAGACCCTGGGATAATTGGTAAAATGTCTGGAATGTGTGTCTGGATGGCAGATATTTGGAAATATATACATACGTTCAATCTTTAAATACATATTAGGCTAAACTCCTGTTTCTCCCAGGAATTGCAGAGGTGGGGTTAATGTTGTGTGAATGAAGTGGGTTAAAATCTTCTATCTCTGGGCAAAGGTGGGAGAGCTGGACACCTGGCTGGGTACCAGGAGGGGCTGCGTGCCGGCGGCGTGTCCCTGCACCGTGGGATGGTAGGGTGGGAGTGAACCGATCTCCTCTGGGAGGACCCCCCTGTGCCTTGAAGAGCTGCTCTGAGACAAGGTGATTTTGGGATTGTGGCTGAAATACAGCAGGGAGAAGTGGGAGCATCCCGGGAACAGGCAGCTCTGTGATGCTGGCGGCTTCTTTGTGCTCTGCTCAGGCTCTTGGGGAAGAGGTCAGGCCGTTAGCTGTCTGCAGTGCTCAGGCTCCCCTGGGCTTCATCCTGCTCTCTTGTATTCCTCACCCTTCTTTTTATTATTATTGTCTTCCAAGCAACCTTGCTCTCTACCAGCAGGAGGTAAAGAAATAAGGCAACCTGCCTGCCCAGGGCTGCGAGCCACTCCGTGCTACCCGGAGTGGGAGATGGCCACTTCCAGCTGTGAGGTTTTGGGCTATCCCGAGCACCCTGGGGATGCGCAGCCCCTGGGAATGCCTGCTGGCTCTGGCCCGCCCAACCCCCCCCACTGCTCATTATATTCCAGGCGCTTTCTATGAATTGTTTAATGAGCTTTCTGCGAGGCTGAGCAGATGAGAGGAGCGCGGAGTTTGGAAAGGAGCTGAATAAATGGGAAATGCTTTTGATTTGTGAAGAGCTGTGATAAGCGGGAGGAGCATCTGAGCTGGAGCGTCCCTGTTGACGGTTTGGCGTGGAAATGGGGCTTAAAAATAGAGACTGGCCCCGTTCTAACTGGGGTTTTTAGCCCAGGATGCAGCGTCGCAGGACCTGCGTTGTAGCACTGTGCAAAAGCAATGCAAATCCCCAAGGGTTTGGCATCTAGTCATAGCAATGTGTTTTCCCTGTGGTTTATAGGTATCAATTTTTCCACTTCTAAAGCTCCCTAATAATTCATAATTTCTTAATACCGTGTGCTGTCTCTCTCCTTCTGACAAATCAATTTGTTACGGGTTATATCTGCTGCTGAACCGTGATGGGGAGGAGAAGGAAGAGCAGTGTTTTCTCTCCGCTTTTCGCATTCCCTTCCATATCCTAAGGGTTATCAAGTCAGCCACCAAAATGCCACAACCTACCGTGACGGGTGTTTAAAGAAAAAAAAAAAAAAAAAAGAGAACCACCCAACAACTAAGTAATTCAGGAGCAGAAACTCTAAAACATATCTGAAATGATGAAGTGAGGTGCAAGTCCTGCTTCCCTGTGTACAGATGTAATAGAAAAGCATTATCCTTGTGTGAGCCGTTAATATGTCCTGATGGAAGGAGCCTGCAATTCAATTTATGTCATGCGGTTTCCAAATAAATATGAAAATGCTGCCAAATCTTCCCAGATAAATCTTTGCTGGCTCCAGCATCCTCATCATCTGCAAGGAAAAATGAATGGGGGAACAAGCGTAAGGGCAAAGGTATAGACACCCAGGGTACAACAGCCTGATGGGTTGAAGGCTTCGCTCCAAATTTCCAAAGAGATTTGGCACGCCACAAGGATTTATTAGAAGTTAGTGGAGCTTAGATTTGGAATTGTATGGAAAAATGAGAACTGGACCTCTAAAATCATCTAGGTCCTTTGGGAAGCGTTGTCCTCGTGGTGCTGTAGATAGGCATGTGGTTCCCATACCCAAAGCTTGGCACGGGTGTAAATTGACAGAACTCCGGTGGCTTCATCGATTTCACGTCGGGATCCGGCTGGAGGGGCTTTTTCTTCAGCCAGCCTGAGATTTTTGCGGCTTTGTGGTTCAGTATAATTAACATCTGGAAGGAATTAAAGGGGTCTTGGGGGAAAAAAGCGAGATCTGAAGTTTAAATAACAATTTAGTTTCAGCACAATTAAAAATAAGCTGCTTTGTGATTACCAGGGCAGCTGCTTATGTGGGGAGGAGGGGAAGGTGGTCTGGGGTCCGTTTACTCAGTGTAAACAGGAGCTCTGGGAGGAGGAGATAAAGGTAGTGGTGAGCAAGGAAAGGGCAGGAGGTTGAGTCAGGACCAGACTTGATCCTCAAGCTCCAGGGAATAAATCCCAATTGCATGAATATGAAAAGCATCATGTAATGCTGGAGCTCAGTCATGCAAGTGCTCGCCACTTCGGGTCTTCTCTAGAGCATCCTTGTCATTCTTTGCGTGCAAACGTGGACAGATTTGAGCTACAACTCCACTTACAAAAAAAAAAAAAAAACCAACCACAAAAAAACAACAAAACAACCCAAAACCCAAAGGAAAAACGCACTCTAGCAAATCAAATATTGTGCAGGTTGGGTGCCAAGACCCTCTTGAATTTGATTGGTATCAATGGCCATCTGAATTCCATGCGATTTCTTTAATTGCTTTATTTTCACTCCTCTGATTGCGTCTCACAATGTAGAATTTGAAGGCAGGGAAAACGGAAGCAAACAGAATTTGTTTTGCACAATTGAAATGCTCCGGCTGCCCAGCAGTGAAACGTTTTGAGAAAACTTCAAATGGCTTTGGGTCTGGTTTGAAATACAGCCAAGTTTTTGCAAACTTTCAGCAAATTGAAGTTTTTATCCTGTCTTTGGATAGGGTGAGGCATTACGGTTGTATATGTGTGTTGAGGAACTGCCCAGAAAAAGCTTTTGGGGGTTTTTGGCCGTCTCCACCCTGGCAGGAAGGAACGACGGAGTTCTTGGGGAAATTACAAAGTGAGAAACATGAGTGATTAAAGGAAATATCATTTTAACCAGGTTTTAGCTGGTCCGTGGAAGTCACTGGTGCAAAATATCACTGGCAACAGTTGGATGGGGGAGTTGAATGAAGCTTCAAACCTACAGACTCAGGACAGGGTGGGTTTGTGGAGGTGATGATGCTTCACTGCATCCCCCCATGCACCTACCTGCCATCTCTCTCCTCCCCACGTCCCTGCCGGTGATGGACCGGCATTAACACGAAACACGTAGGGAATACATCAAAGCGCAGCGAAGGAATAAACCTGCTCATTTCCTTACGAAGCCGCGTTGTACCTTGCTGGTGAGAGACAGTGGAGTCCCTGTTTTCGCTGGCTTTACGGATTTCCATATTTATTACTTGTTTTGTGCCGCAGGGGGGAAGAATGTTTTGCGATTGGAAATTTCAGCGAGGGATGCGAGGGTTTGGAGATGCCTGCGCTAGTGCTGCATCTTTAGAGTGGCGGCAACATTTGTCGCTGGGTCATTAACTAGAATCTGTTAAGGTGGTGGTTTGTGTTTGCGGGTTTTTTGTTGTGTAGTGCGGTTTGTGTTCTTTTTTAATTTTGGTGGTTGCGTGTTCTCTGTGGTTTTATGTGATGGTTTTATTTAGGTCCTTGCTTGTGCATAAAGCCCTGAAGCACAGATGCATCCCTTGGGGGGGGGATGTGCACGTGGGAACAGAGCAGTTTGGAAATTTTTAGGTTCCGTGCATTTTGAAGGGTGGGAGGCAGGCGGAGATCAATGGAAGAGGTGTTTTGGAGAAGAGGAAGAAGCCAAAGCAACCCCCGACTGACTTAGAAAAATTCCTAGGTGTTCTCATAAATACGACTAAATGCTTTTAAGCCAGTGAGCTCTGCATGGGTGGTCTGCAGCACGCTCACTGCTGCTGCTACTTCGGTTCCAATGTTGATGGGGACCTTTGGATGAAATAAACACGCTGGATCTCAAAGGTCTTTTCCAACCTAAATGATTCTGTAATTTATAGGAAGCTTGAAAATTTTGGTTTTAAAGGCCAGAAGGCAAGTGGAGAATGAGGCAGGAGAGATCTCCAGGGCAGAGCTTCTTCCAGCTTATATGAAGACTAGAAATGTGGAATGTGGCAGCTCTGGGAAAATTTCACAGCCCCTTCAAATGTCTCCTCAGAAATTATCAGTGATGACTGGCACTGGTCAGAAATGACAATTGTTGGGTTTTTTTTTAAAGACATTGAGACTGGCTTTAATTTCCCTGCTATCTTTCCTCTCTTCTTTTTTCACTGCAAGACATACACAAATGAAGAATGGAAAGCAAACAACCCCCATGGAGCTGCTTTGGGTGGAAATTACAAAAGATTTTTTAATCCCTTTCTCTTCTAATTTTTTTTTTTCCTTTTTAAAGGAGAAGTTGATCCAAATAATCTCCACATAAGTAGTAATTTTGCACAGAAACGCAGTTTGCGTTTCCGAATGCACCCAGCATAAACATCACCAACTTCTACCAGTTATTGCCCACTTTTATTTCATATGGGAGAGACTATCTCAGTTGTCTTTTAATTTCTTGGAGCTCACTTCGTGGTTAGTTTTGGACCTGGACTCACTGCAGCGATCGTTTCCACAGCAGTTTGTACCCATTTCTATCCAACATTGTGTAGAATAAATAATATTGTTGGCGATCTGCCTTGCAAGCAACGTGGGCAGTGTTGGTAGCTTTGTTCCTCGTATGGAGCTTTGCATGTCAAGCTGAGACTGAGTTTTCTGGGCATTGCAGTTCCCCAAATAATAATTGATATTAGCAAAAGTCAAGAGTACTGGATAATTAGTCACTGACATACTTTGTGTGTGAAATACACTGCTGCAATAGACTTGTTCCTTTCTTTTATTGACCCTTGATTAAATTTTTGTAACAATTACAGGCCAATAATAGGCAGCTATTGATTTCTGCGGAGGTGAATATCAAGATTTACGGATGTGAGAGTGGAAGCTATTGACTCTGCGGAAAATAACAGCTGGTATTGAGTAGGGGGGTTGCTCGTTGAGGCACATTTATTTGTGTGCCCGATTGGGCTGGTTTAATGTCTCTTCAGCCTCAGGATTGACAGACTGTAGGGACACAGCACCTTGGTGCGCGTACCTGCCCGGTGACAGCTGTTTCCTCCTGGTGTGCCATCAAATGTGTTTTGAGACTAAAAATCTGATGTATATCTACGTTAGAACCGCTTTTGTAGGAATCGAACCTTTTATTGGCCAAATCCAGTTTTGATGGGTTCCCAAATTGCCGGAGAAGTTGGGACCTGCCCAAAAATCCTTGAAATGGTTCGTTTTGGTGTTTCCAATGCTTCTGTTTCGGGAAGTGGTTTGTGCTTTTCTTCAAGATCTTTCACTTTCTGTTGCGTTTGGGAAGAAAAAGTGCTTGTGAGCTGGCTTTTCATCTCAAAAACTCTCGTAAGATCCCACTCTTGTGCTTATCACCTTTTCAAATTGAGGCTGTGCGTGTCATCCCGGGCACTTGAAATTAAAAGGTACTTTGAAATAGTGCCTGTAACAGCATCGTGAGGATAATAGGCAACTTGAAATCGGCTGCTTCATCTCCAAAATGACAAGAACCTGCTGCTTGAACTGCTGATCTGGATCTGTAGGTGATGCCGTCTCCTCCATCGCCCGTGTGGACGTGCCAATAGGTGGCAATCTCTCCACGCACATGGACGTGGCGTGTGGCATCTCTCCTCGCACACATAATCCCTGGTTTGCAGGAGCTGTATGTGTAAGGATGTGATGGGTCTCATATGGAGGGAAAGAGAAGGGGGAAAAAAAAGGGTTGTCAACCTTTTTATGATGCTGCTTTAGAACTCCTTGTAAAGTTTGGTGGCTTTGCTGGGAGGATGGGATGGAGAAGGGGGACAAACCAACTTCTCTGTCCCTTTAAGAGCCTTTGTTGGTGTAATGGGATCCTTGATCTTGCGACTGCATAAATCACAGGCAGCCAGTTCAAGTCAATTCATATTTTTGCAGTTCGTTAGCAGCTCGGGAGGAAATTGCATTTACTATAATTGCTTCTAATTGCACCAGATTAGTGATTACAATTATTGATGGTGGCTGATTATTCATTAGGCTTCAAATCAATTCCCCTGCTTCATCATTACCCAAAACAGTAACTCTGATGAAGAGAGAAAGAGGTCTGGAGGAGCCCACGTCCATGCTCCTGCCAGGGAGTTCGCCTGCCTCCAGAAGTTGTGTGAAATCAGGGCTCGAAGCTGATTAGTGCCTTGATGTGATGGGAGAGGTTGTTAGCCAGGATTGGGGATGCTTTCGGTGGCCGGGAGCTGAATTAAGTCAGATCTCTGCGTGGCCAGCGTTCATCCTGGCTCTGGTGAATTCCTTAGAAAGGCTGGCTGTCTTTGGCACGGTGACTGAGGCTCGTGGAGAAGAGTTGCAGTAAGTCACGCAGGTTCTCGAGAAGTCATCTGCGGTCCTACTACCACCCTCCCAGGCTACCAGTTGGAAAAAGCGAGGCCAGGGGAGCCGCTTCCCGCGGCGGCAGCATCCCCGAGCGCGGCACTGCGCGCAGCCCCAGGTGCAGCAGCCAGCCACCTGCGCTGCCTCCGAGAGATGCCTAATTGTCACGGATGCTGCCTGACTCGCATAACAACCGCTGCTTCAGGTCCGACGCATCCCCGAGCAGCGCCATGCCAGCCTGCTTTGGATATTCAGCTAAGACGCTTGCGTGGGGCAGAAGTCCCGGTTTGCAAGCGCGTTGCAATCCTCACCGTGCTGCCCCGTTCCATCTGACCTGTCTTCAAGCAGGCTGCTTATCCTGGGGTGGGGGGCTGCGCTGCCTTCCCACCCATACAGGCTCTGAGAAGCTGAAGACATTCAGGAGAAGGCTGAGGAGCTTGTGAAGGGTGGAACTGTGCAGTTTCTTTGGCTGGCCAGGGTGGTGGATGATGATGCTCATAGGTTTTGACCCATCAGACTGTGCTTTCCCTCCCGTCCCTGGTCTGCAGCTGAAGGTTGCTTCAAAACCCCAAGTTGTCCCAGTGGCAATGGCAATTGGCTCCTCTGCAAATCTTAATGATGTTTTTAATATATGTATATGTGTGTACATATATATATATGTATGTAAAATCTTATATTTATACTGCGCTGACTGGTGGTGCACCAGGATTTAGTGCTAATGGTGTTGCAGAGCTTGAACACGTTCCCAGAAGCAATGGATGGGTCAGGAGCCTTCCGTGTCCTGGGGCTCTGCTGCCAACCATCCCTCCTGCTGCCCCGTGAAGCCGAGATCCCGGATCCTTTCCTGATGGGGGGACCAAAGGGTGAACTCAGTCCTTGAAGCAATGCTAGTTGTTGGCCTGCCTCCAGTGATGGAGCTGCTTTGCGGGAGTCGAGGGGACTATGTGCCAAAATTATGCCTGTCGGGCAGGATTGGGATGTGTAGTTGAGCAGGACACGCAGGTCCCAGATGTCTTCTTAAAGGCCAGTTATTACCGACATTTTCCATCTATTGATCCTAGTTCTGCTGCTGGGCTCAGACATCGCTAGGAAAAAAGAATCATAAAAAAAGGAGGGGAGGGGGAGGAAAGGTTGATTCTGTTCATTAATCTCAACTGTTCCCGTCATCGGGAGGAGCAGGGCCTGAAGGCTCAATTAGCCTTGGTGGCTATGGCTCGGTGACACATGACAGCTTCCATCGCTTTCTTCCCAGAGACTTTCCCTCCCCATGTCCATCTCCAGCTGTTCATCCCCACAGCCAGGCACCACCGGCCCTGTCGAGGCTTTGTTGGGGGAGACAAAGTTGGGGGCACTGGTGCAACATGGACCTCCTGCACCCAGATGGGTGAGGATGGGGACGTGGTTGGAGGTGGTGGGCTGGAGCTGGACAGACGGGGTCAGTAGTGCCTGTCTTCTTCAAATGCAGGATTTGGGACTGCTGCAAGGTCCATAGGGATGTTTATTTCTGAGATCTGGGGGGTTTATCTGAAGGTGGAAGGATCAGGATTCCTTGGGGGCCCCATCCTGCCCTTGTGACGTGTCTGCTATCACCATCTCAAGCGTGTCTATTGCCTGTCAGAGCAGGGAGGGAATTACGCAGGGTGAGATGGACATCTCAGCTCTCACTCTAAACGTCACAGCTGGAGAGATGTAAATCTGGGTCCCCTGGACCTCCTGCAGCGTTAGCAATTGCATTTGTCCTGGGGGAGATAAAATTCAGATTGTGGTGCTAATGCAGCTAATATCTCCTGCTGGGGTTGAGGCAGAGCTTGCTATGTTTTATGCATCTCCCAGCAGCGTTGCCAAAATTTGTGAGCATGCCAGAAATGATAAGAACAGGCACCAGTTCCTCCACCACCTCTCCTGCTGCCTGCTTGTGACGGGTCAACGAGCAGTGGGAGAGGAGCTGGACATGCACCGGGAGCTTGCCATGGCTCGTGACCGCTTCTCCAAATGCCCACTGACTCCCACCTTCTTGGTTACCCTCTGCCCCTCTCCTGGCCTTGGCAGGACTGAGCAGCATCTATCCGTTTTGGAAGTTTTTACCTCTTGCATTGCATCTAACATGGCCAGGCTCTGGTTTGTGCAAACACGGTTTGTGCATCTCTCTGGTTTTCCTTCTAATTTGTCTTGGCATATGCTCAGGAGTGATTTGTTTTGGTGCTTGTTCGCAGAAAAGAGTTATTCTTTTGTCCTGCTATTTCAAATAGCTATGAGCGTCTCAAGTCCCCAATAATTTTGCAGTTTGCATTCAGCAGGTATTGCCACAGCAAAATTCAGACACTCAGATTCCTCTCCCAGTGTCTCTAAGTGTCCAGCCTGTGCAATTCTCTTACGTGGTACTTTGCAATCATCTGTAGGATTTTAGTAACACCATGGGGAGATCTTCTCTTCCACTGAGGGAAGAAACAACTCAAAAGCACAGACCTAAAGCAGTTTTTAAGGTTAGGGTGTTAGCAAAGGGAAAAGACACCCAAGTATTTTCAAGCCTGATTTTTGAGATCTAAACTCCTGCGGAAGGTTGGGGATCAACAATACCCTGAGCAGCTTGCACGGGTTTGCACAGAATTCGTTGCCGTTAATACAGATTTACAGAAAGCGAGTTTGGAGCATGTATCTCTGAGAACTTGAACTTACAAAAGTTAAAGAAAAAAATAAGGTACCAGCAGGGAATAAAAATGGCATCATCAGAGCCTTTCTAGTAAAGTAACACAGCTTGAACTTGACTAATGAGCCCGAGAGTTTAAAAAAAATATAAAATACATATATAGAGAGATATATATATCGCCTTTGTAACTTTGAAGTATTGGCAGGTGGATTTCTTCAGTTTTTGGATGGTCTGCAAACGCACGCAATTTGGCATGATGTTTGATATCCACTATTTACTCCACGTTTTCTCTGTCTTGCTGCTTGGAGTTTCAATGCTAGAGGCTCCTCTCCATCTTGTGATACTGTCCGGTGCTCACAGGTGACACTAAATAGATGCAAAGCTTGTCCTGGGGGTACCTGCAACCTTGGTGATGGGACAGGGTTTTCCTCTGCTCCATAATGCTGAGTCAGCACTGTTGAGGAAGATGAATAAGGCATCTGCAGGCTTTGGGGGATCTGGAATTCTCGTTTTGAGGTAGAAGGATCTTTACCTGCAGACAAAAGAAATTAAGAAGTGAACTAACAAGCTGAAATCGTTATATCCGAGAATGTGCTGGATAATTAGCCTGATGACAGGCAACATCCTTGCAGGACGTGAACCCTAAGAGAGGAGCATGATTCCCTGCCTCATTCCTCTCTCGCCTAAATGCTCCGAGGGAGTTTTCAGGTGATTTACAGCTGACTTAGGAGATCAATCTCTCCCAGCAGATGGGAGGGAACTCATTTTGGGGTTTGGAAGCAAACACAGTTAAATCTTCTTTTCCCAGCTGAGCTGCTTGTCTTGGGAATGACAAGAGGGCTCACGGCTGGGAGCTCTTCACCTTCCCTGCTTCCCGGGTTTCCAAACCTTTGCTGGGGGGGGACAGGTGTTGTTGCAGGGACCTGGCGTGGAAAAGGGGCTCCTGCAGCCCCATCACCATGAGTGTTATTGCCACCGTCTTTAAGGTGAAAGCACAAAATGGAGTGACTTATCTGGGCGTGCACAGTAGAGCTGAGAGGGGAACCTCCTCATTGGGGTCCAAGCTGAACGGCTTGCTGCTAAGCCATCGCTTCTTCGTCTCTTTTGGACGGCTTTCCATCCCATTTCTTTGATGGCTCGGAGCGAAGTTACCTGCAATTGTCATGGAAACGAGCTCTGCGGCAGGGCCAGGTTGTACCATGAGCGCAGAGCCATCTGACCCTCGCCTGCCTCTGGCTTCCCCCCATTTGCCCCCATACCCTCGCTCCAACATCACCCCCGTGCCATGGTCTTGCCAACTGGTTTTCCAAGGAACGATGCTCTGCGCTGGGTGAAAAGCAATGGGTTGCTCGTAACCGCTGTGGAAGGGTCTGGCTTTCTGATGGCCTTTGTGTTGCCTGAATTCATAGCGGGTGGCTCCCACCCCCAATTCCCTCTGTCTCAGGCTCGAGAGAAATTTCTGAATAAGTGGAAGTTGTCGGAAAAATATCCTGTGTCAGAAATAGGAAAGTAGCCCTATCAAATTGTATCTGAGGTAGAAACGCTCTGTTTTGACTAATCTTGCAGGAGGAAAATTGAAATGAAACACTTGGAGTTTACTGAAGAGATGAGAATTGACAATTTTACCTCTTTATTTTTTTCTTGATGCCATCGCTGGGGTTTGGGGAAGCACTGCTGTTTAACAGCAGGAGTGTTTTCTGTGCGTGCGTTGAATTTGGGGCTGTGTTTTATGGTTTGCAGGCAGTGAAGGGCGTTTTGAGGGTGCTTCTGCCTGGCAAAGGCAAGGTTTCCAGTGAGCTGTGGGGTCACGGCTGCTCTCTGGATGTGGCAGGAGATGGTTATTGAAGCAGCGCTGGCTGCACATGGGGTAGAAAGGCAGGCTCTGCGGATATTTATTCCCAGCTCTGCCACCTACACAGTCAGACTTCGTGGGAGTCAGAAAGGTGCTCCGTGCCTCAGTTTCCCCTTTCAGCATGATTTCTCCTTAGCGTTAACACCTCCTGAGCCATGCAGGCTGTTACTGGGGCACAGTGCAATTTGGAGGAAAGGAAGAGTTTGGAAATAACTTTTGCTCGGTGCCCAAATCCCTGATACAACCGAAAGCACTTTGGAAAGGTCCCAGATGCTCGAAGAAAGTGGGCTGCTCAGCCAAGCGGGACAGAGGCGCGCATGATACAGCGATGTGGTGCTGGAGAACGACAGCCTTGTCACGCTGACTTATGATGGATGAGGAAAAAACCTATTTCTCATCGGCGGTGGGAAGATGTGAAGTGTAAAGAAGGATGCACCAGGAGTCTCTGGGCGATTTATCTTGTGTCGGGTGTGCTCCTGGAGTCGGCAGAGTTGAGAGAGGGTGTGCGCCAACAAAGCCAAAAGGCACAAAAAAAGGAGGGGCTGGGGAGAAAATTCATTATGTGAAGGATAATCTCACCAGGAAATATCAAAATGTCAGCAGCACCCCAGATAGGGGTAGGGGAGAAAAATTAACTGGGGGCATTTGTCAGCTGTTAAACCAGGCATGGATCAGAGCCAAGCGGCTGGATGCCGAGGCGATGGCTGCTGGAGCGGTGTGGAATGGGAGGCGTTCTGGAGGGGGGAGCAGGGCAGAAGGAGCCTTTTCCCCTGGAGTGGGGGGATTTTCGGCATCAGGGCTGTGCTGTAGCGGGCAGCATCAGCTCGGTGCCCTTGCTTTGCCATGCACCACAGACCGCAGCTTTGAGCCTAGGTTTTTTCATGGAGGGGAAAAAAAAAAAATGACCACGTCCCTATTCCTCAAGATCTACTTCTCACCCCTCGAGAATTACTCTAAGTCTCAGGATTTATTTTTTTTAATTGCAAAAGACGGTGCCTCTTTGCTCACAAAGCAAGGGCTGGTGACCTCCTGGCTCGGCCGCTGGTTCTGGCCACATTAAAGCAGCGGGAAGCCCCATTAGCCATGGCAGAGAGCTGAGGGGGTGAGCGGGCTACCAGATCCATGCCATTATTTGCCCAACTGGAAACAGCCTGACCGCAGCTTGTGCAAGGGCCTCATTTCAGCCCTGGCACAGAGGGTACCAATTTCCAGCGAAGGAGCTGAGCTCCCATCTGGATTGCAATAGCAATCTGAAAAAAAAGTCAAGACTGAGCCCTGCCAGAGGAGGAAAACCTTGATATTCTTCCTGGCCAGGATACTTAGGGGCTTTTAGTGATTTATCTCATCCTAGAGTAAATTTGCATGCTGTGTGGTCGGAGAACAGCACTGAGCCACCCTCAGCATCCCCGTGGGAGGTGGGGAAGGGTCCGCACTCAGAGTGGCTCCTGATGCCTTGTTTTCCATTTGGTAAATCTAAAAAGCGGTTTTGCTTCAAGAAATCTCCTGGGTCAGGTGGCAGCAGTAAATAGCCGGGGCGTTTAGAAATGATTGAGCCATTATTTCAAAGTGTCACCAAGCCTGCTGCCCCAGCAGTGTGCCTGGCAGTGCTTTCTGCTCGCTATGTACATAGCACGGAGAGAAAGTTTAATAGCTGGAGTCCCAGGGCACAGTATTTGGTATAACAGTTGGGGCTTGACACCAAATAAAAATCCCCTATTAAAGAAATCAGGTTAATTTACTGTGTGAAATGAACCAACTTAAACTGCTCCCAAATAGACAATATATCGTACTTTTTCAGTGGGAGTGAAAAAATGATTGGAAGGCTCTGCGGCAGCCTGTTGGTCTCCTCCCCATGCTGCTCCTGGGGCTGTGATGAGTTATTTCTGCCTTCACGTGCCTCTGCCCGGCCATGGGGTAGCACCCATCCTCATGCAAGGGCTGGCCGGTGCAGGAACCCTACAGACGGGAGCGTTCAGCATCTCAGAGCTGCTCTCTAACACGCTCTGCAGCATCCAGGGAACAGCCACGGTCATCCCGGGAGCTTTTAGAGAGGAATCTGCATGTGCCTAAACCCAAGTCCATGCTGAGGTCTGGGAAGAGGTTGCAGACCTCCGTATGATCTTGTCTGCGTGATGTATCGTGGTGATCAGGGAGGAAACCTCTGCACTGAGCTGCTTGCAAGCTGAGTGGGGACCCAGCGTGAAGCAAAAGAGAGATGGCAGAAGCTTTGGGTGGGAGACATCAGCTGCTTTGCTGTAAAATGCCGGGGTACCACTTAGGGCCGTGCTCAGCTCTCAAAAATGGACTCGTAACGCTGATGGGGCTTGCAGCAGGCTGCCTGCGGGTGGGCAGCTCTTGGAGGACCAGGGCCACTTGCCATCGCTGCTGAGGGGCTCCTGGCATCTCAGCTCTGCTGCCCTTCAAGCAGGGGCTGCATCCCAGGGACCCGTAGCGCAAACCCTTTGGTCCACACGTGGGATTTGCTGGTGTGGGTGGGAGATGAGCGGTGTTAACAGCCAGCACAGCCCACTCTGCCTCGGGGTGTCTGGCTCTGCGCCTCGTTTTGCTCATCTTCCCACCGGGCAATGATGCTAATTCCACCTGTGTTGGCTGAAACCTCTTCTGCAGCTTGGGGCTGGAAGAGCCTGCCTGCATTTGTGTCCTTTGGCAGAGATAAGCCCCGAATGACTTTTCCTATTGATCCTCACCATGAGCAACGCGGGGAACCAGAGGTGTAAGTGCCACTCTCTTTCTCTGCTGCTCTGTTAAATGAGACTTCTTGCTGAATCCTGAAAGGAAAAGACAGTCTCCTCCGCAACCGGAGACCCCCTTCTCCTTCCCGCCCCAGGAAACCATGGTACAACTTGAAACCGATTAATAATACACAAAGGGATGATGTGGTTGGGCAAAGTGCGGCGGTTTCCTCGGCTAGCTTGTGTTACGCTTTTATTAAGCTGTGATCTAAAGCAAAGGAGAGGGAGTGATTTTTATAGCCTGCAGCGTCTTGTTTGCAGATTATTTTCCAAAGATGCTCGGTAGAATATCAATTGCTGCGATGAGAAATCCCGGCAGGTGCTGCCTTGAACAGAGGAGGCTGCGCAAGTCGGCGCGGTCCCTCCTGGCATCGATGCGCTGGTGTAGGCAGGACTCAAGCTGCTGCTTGGTCCCACGCTCTGACTCGGTATGATATAGACTATCATGGGCTGGAGATGGACCCTGGGGCTGAGGAGAGGCTGTCAGGGTGGGCAGAGAGCTGGAAGGGCAGAGGGTGCTGGGGGACCGAGGCAAACCCCCACTGCCCCGACTGTTCCCTTGCCTGCAGCCCCCTAAAGCCAGAGGTTTTAGTGGAAGCACAGATGTTCAGCCCTGCACGTCCAGGTTTCAATGGCATCGCTCATTAGCATTTGCAGAGAGTGATGCAGCGGCTGGAGTTTGGACAGGGGACAAGGAAACAGCCTGTGTGTCAGATGGCAGAGAAGGGCAAAAGGAAAGGAAAAACAAAAGGGGGAAGCGGAGAAGCGCGGTGACTTGCCCAAAGTCACGTCGCAGCACGTGGGGAGGGAGCCAGGCACCTGTCTGCTCTCTCAGCCCAGTGACCTGTCTGCTAGATGGTGCTGCTTGACGTAAAAGCATCTTTTCTCTCCCTCGTGGGGCTGTATCGAGGACGGTTCAGGGTTGTTGGCGCGTTTCCTAGCTGCTGTGGCGAAAGCAGCTGAATTCCTGAATGTACGGCAGGGGAAAAAATATAAATGGGGGTGTAAAGAAGCTAGGCAGGGGCTATGCTTTAAGAAAATAATAACTCTCTGGTTCTTTGTGATGCTCTGAACCCTCCACAATCCCTTCGATCCCCCTTAAGTGCCAGTCGATGAAGGGTGCAGACAGACTCCTGCCATCAAGCAGAAGCTCTCCGAGAGCCACAAAGCCCAATCAGCAGGAGAGGAGCAATCGAGGCGCTGGCGGTCTCCGAGCTCTTCTGCTGATGAAGAAGAGCAGGGTCCGGACAAATTTGGAATAAAAAATCAGCAGCTGAGGAGGAACACCTAGTGACCTAGCTGGGGAAAGGAGGCAAAAAGTTGGCGTCTATTACTTCTGTCTCTTTTCAGAGCATCTTTAATCATATCCCGCATCACCTTCATCAGGGGGAAGGTGGTAATCAAGGCAGCTGGCTGGGGGTGATGCCGTTTCTATATGCTACTGAGGCTGTTCTTTTTGGGGTAGTCATGAGAGTAGCTCTGGAGTGTAGGGAATGCTTTTTGGATGCATTTGGGTTTTTTTTTTTTTTTTTTTTAGCCACTTAGGAGTTGGCTCACATTGTGCTAAGGACAGGGATTGAGATGATCGTGCACAAGGAGCTAAAGAAAGACAAATGCTATGTAGTCTCTTACTTATTTTTTTTTCTCCTGCCTTCTTTCTTTGTAGTGGTAAAATGATAGAATTTCATGCAGTCAATTGAGGCTATTGAGTTGTTTTGCCACTAAAGTTCTGGAGCATCGACTGTATAGATTCACAGTGTCCCCTCGGAATAACATCCCTTTTAACAATGCGCCATCAAGGGAGAGCTGTGCAGGCTTTAAAAGGTTTTCCAGGGTTGTATTTCTCTCTCTCTCCTCTCTCTCTCTCTCTTTCCACTGAAAGCAGTGCACTGAAAGCAGACCTGAAGCAAGTTTCAAGGGAAGTGGGAGGCCACGAGCTGTGGCCGGGAGGGAATTGGTTGTGCCTGTGCCCTGCTTTATGGCAAGACATCAAATCCCAGATTTGCCTGGGGTTGGGGCCGCACGGGATGCTCGTCTCTTCCCTGCCGAGTCCATCACACCAGCTCTCTTGGCTCCTGGAGGAGTTAATGGGAGATAGCTAATGCTTAGTGCTTATAAAAGTAGGGGATAAAAAGAATGCAAACCCAAGGTATGGAGGGAAAGCACACAGCTGAAGAAACCTTATTTTCTCTGAATTCCTGTGATTTCCCCTGCCACTGCCCTCATTTTCTGTTAGGTCTTGTCTGCTGCCCCTCTAGGAGAAACCCTTGCTTGAATTGAGCAGCTGAGGGATGTGCCAGGCCCTTCAATCATGGGCTGAAATCTCACCGTGGTCCTTATCTGCTGTGATTCAGCAGTGCCATTGGTCTTCGCTCTCCATAGGTAACTAAAATGAGATTTCCTGCAAAAGAGAAGAGTAGCATCGCTGTGCATCACCCGGTGTAGTTTCCGTGACTGTCCCCGCTCTTGGGTACCCACGGTCAGCTGGAGGGCTTCAGGTGGGGCTGGCTTAGCTGGGCAGACCCCCGTTGGGTTCAGTGCCTTGGGGTATAATCTGTACCTCTGTGTGAGGTGAGCTGCAGCCCAGAAAGGGCTCAGCATCCCTGCTGGGTGCCTCCCGGGCTGCCTGTGCTCTGCAGCGGGGGCAGATCCCCGGGGAAGCGCTGCGCCTGTTGCCCTGTGCCTGTTATCGAAGCATCTCCCCGCTGCGCCGTGCCTCCTACCAGCCCATCTGTAATGCAGATCTCTCCAGGTGTCCTTGCTGCATTAGCCCTGCTGCTGATCAGGCCGTGGCTGTAATATTTATGAAACTCAGCTTTCTAAATTTCAGCTTGTTTTAACCTTCAGTCCTCGGTTTCCTGGCTCTTCGGTGTGCACTCTTTTAATAACTGTAACCCATCTGATAATGTTGTTATAAATTAATGATCTGTTTACAACCTTAACTCTGTTTTAATGAAGACTTTTTTTGTTGAGGAAAATAAAAGCTGCTGTAATTATACCTTGTAACTGCAGGGTTTTATAGCCAGTGAACTCATCCAACAAGCAATTTCGATTAGTTTATCCAGGCAAATATTCTGGTGTTGATTTCATATATATAAAAAACCACACAGCTACTTCCGTGAGCAGCAAATATAATTATTCCTAGATCCCTGTGTGTCTGTGTCTCGAGAGCAAACTCGTGCTAGATATTCTGATGTCTAAGAAAAGTTGAATTCACAGTCCTGCCTTTCTCTCGGTAAGAACATTAATAGTATCTTTCATCTGACTAGCTTGCTATTTTCCCCAAACTTGTATCTTGGAGATAAATGTGTCCTTCTATCAGGTTTTATTGAAATGGGTTATAAGGTTTAGAAATCACTAGAGATGGGGAAAGGAAGCAGCTGGGTAGGCACTGCCGGCATATAAGCCTCATTTCCTCAGGAAACCAGGCTGAAAATACTTTGGGTGCCATTAAAAAGTTGGAGCTGCCGATGACTGTCATTTAAGGGTAAAGCTTCAGAGATACTTGGAAGCTGTTTTCCAAGTGCTTAGTTCAGTCTGCGTTTTCCAAAGTGCTCAGCTTGGACGGTTGGACAAATTCCTGAGTTTCCAAGGAACTCAACAGCCAACGTCTTGAGCATTTTGGAGGATGTAGCTATTTCTTTTACTAGCTATATGGAGCTGGATCCACCAGATCCTTCTGAAGATGTTGGCCATCACAGACCCTGGTACCTTCATTTCATTTGGCCGGGGGCTCCCAGTTGTCCTGAGGTTTGCCAGCAAGCCTTTTCTTTCCACCAGCTGAGGTTGAACCTGGTTGCCAGAACACGTATGGTGAGGACAAAGATGGAAAGCAAAAGCTAGCGTTTGGGAGACGGCAGTCTTGGGTGGCCCTCAATGCTGTGATTTTGGCACAGATGCGGACCTGACTGCAGTTGAGTGTGTACGCTCGGGAGCATCTGCTTCTAGGTGTCCAGAAATGCCTGTGGGACTGGGAAAATCAGGTTGGTCTTCCATGCTGATGCTGCTATAGAGGAGTGCACAAGGATGGTGATCCCACCATCTGAGGAGGCTTCCTTCTCCCATCTCTGAGCCACACCTTCCTCATCTGCCTGGAAATCCCCCACTTAAGCAATTGCTCCTTCTCCCAACCCTGCTGAGCATGGATGCTGGGTGGCTGCAAGGTTCCTGGTGGTGCTGGAGCAGCTGTGCGGCTCACCGACCGCGTTGGCACTGGGGGTTGCACTTGCCCTTGTCCATAGCGCTCCTGTCCTGCTCCAGTCTCCTGTTGCTCCACCCAGCCATGCCGCTGCTGGCCGTGGACCTTGCTTTCTCCCCACCTTGCCTGGAATCGCTTGTCTTCTCAGCTTTCTGCTCATGTTAGATCTGAAAGTTTAAAAATAACCAGCGCTGGGCACGAAATATGAATTCTGCCTAATGAAGGCATTGGGGAATCGGTGCCGCTCGGCACCCACGGTCATTCCTTTCCACACCTGGTATAAAATATGAAAGTTTTCTACCTCAGCAGCCGCTTTTGCAGTCCCGGTGATGGCACCTACCTGGTGTTTCTTTGTGGCCCTCCTCATCTGCCAGGAATAGAAAGAAATGAGTTTCCTGGAGGTTTTGTTTCTTTTATTTGGGCTCTTTTTGTGTAGTAGGACCCATGGCTCTGCCTCGTGGTTTCTCCACGTTACCATGATATCAGTAGCAACAGTAAGGGGATGATTTATGGTTGCGGGGGCAGGCTGTCTAGCGAGGACCCTGGAGCAGGGACGTGCTCTCCCGGCTGGCACGCTGGCCTCGGCGCATCGAGCCGCCTCCTTGCCCTGCAATCAATTCCTCTGCTTCCAGCCCCCCTGTCGCAACAACAAAAAGTTGTGCCAAAGCATTTCCCGCCCCTGAAAATCCATTACTGTCCCTGTCACTGTCCTTTTCTCACGGTTGCTTTTTTTTTTAAAAATTTTTTTTTTTCCCCCCCCTGCTTTCGGTGGGGCTGTTTTCCCATACTGATTACAAGGTTATTGCAGAAATACTTTGCCAGGTGTCGGCCCCCAGCCACCTGAGGCTGCAGGACTAAGAATTATCAGTATTTGAACAGGTATGAAATAGGCTCCTGGCCGCGGACTGGGGCAATGTCCTTCCCAGTGTCCTTGTGACGGGCAGGAAAGATCATTTAAATTAAAGCTACCGAGCGCCGATGGAGGAGTTGGGGTTCAGATCTGAGTCTGGCCAGCCCTTGGTGGCTCGCCCCCTGAATTTGGTTTCTCCAGGTGGGGGTTAAGATGCCCAGATGCTGCCCCAGGACCATGCGTAGGGACGGTCTTGCTGCTTTGACCCGCTTTGAGCTCCGCTGCCAAAGCTGCTTTTAGATCCATCATCGCGTTTTTAAATTCCTTCTCTGTCTTTCGAAGTGCAGAGCTTCAGGTGGTATTTTCCTATCGTTTTATTTTACTTATTTATTTAGTTTTGAATTCCCACATGGTGCTGGTATCTGAACCTTGGGGACGGGAGCAGGAGCGTCACGGGAAATCTATGCCTTAATTTTCCGTCCTTCTTTTGGTTTTTTTTCCCCCCTCCCTATCTCCACCAGGAATCTGCATAAAGTGGCTCCTCCACGTATCATTTATTCATACGTATTTTAGCAAGAGAGGCTCTGCCTTGCGATGGAGATGTCATTTGCAAAATAATAAGGTCCCAGTTGCTGCAAAAAGAGCACCCCCGCTCTTCCCCCAAGAGGTCATTCCCTCTGAATTACAAATCTTTTTAACTGTTACCTTGTGGGGATACATGAGCACAGCACTTAGATTAATTCCAGGTCTTCTTCCTTGTCACCTCCTTTGCTTTTTTTTTTTTTTTTTTTTTAAACATACACATAAACCATTCAGCCCTTTTGAATGTCGGATCTGTATTCCTAATTGGTTTGCATCAGAGGATCTCTTTGCCTTCAGCTGCTGAGGTCTCTGCATCGTGAAGGGACGTAAGTCACAGATATCATCAGATAATTAAGCCGGTATTAGGTGTCGGGAAGCACTCCTTCCCTCTTTGATCCCTTCCTGTGCCATACACGGCATCGCAAACCCCCAGCAAAACCCCATCCCATCTGCTCGGAGGGAGGAGGTGGAGGCATCAGTGCTACCAAGGAGGTGAAAAGGGCATTTTTTTTTTCTTCACGGGGTTTCTTCCTGTAGCAGGTCACTGTACAAATGCTGCGGCAGAGCGGGCCACCAGCGGTTTGGTGGGCAAAAGGCTTTTTTTGTGGCCACCGGCCATCCCGCCCAGCAGGACATGGCGCAGACCCCGCGGAGGGCACCCGTGGGGAGCAGGGATGCAAAGCTGGCTTTCCATCCCTTCTCCCAAACGCGAGAGCATGGACCCAGCCCTTAGCTGGAATCTGACTCAGCCCCACCAGGGACAAGGAGCCGGGCTGTCTTACGCCGGCGGTGAATCCCTGCCTATATTTACAGCACGTCGGGGAAGGATGCTTTTATGGGACATCTCCCTTGAGCCCACCCCATTACCCTCTTCTTGCTCCCTAAACTTTGGACTTTGTTCCCTGCATCTGCCCTGAGAACCACCTGAGGCTGAGCCAGCTGCATCCCAGAAGCTCCTCACGTGGCCGCTCTTACGGAGGGGAAATTATTAATAACCCAAGGTGTAATTATATATGTCTTAAGCCTTGCTCAGGCTCCATCGACATCTTTCCAGAGGAAGGAGGAGGGGTTTCAGGGAGACACCTTGCTGTTTAATAAATAAAAGAAGAGATTCATAAAGTGTCTGGCAAGCACATTCCTCACATAGAAATGTTACGGAATAACATGGGATGAATAATAGAAAAGGTTATTGAAAAATTCATAATTTCCAAGCGCCAGTGAAGGCCAGCCTTCCATGCCGTTTATTTGCCTGTAGAAAAGTGATTAAAATATATATTATTGTCCTGTCTATAGGAAAATGTATTATTAAGTGGATACTAGCATGACATTTGAAAAATCCATTTCATTCCATTTAGTGGCGGGCGGTGGGAGGGGAAGGGGGGGTCTTTCTCCCGCTTTTGTGGAGGGAGATTTTACTGGCGTTTCAGTCAGGCCTTCAGAAAAACAGAAAAAAAAAAAAAAAAAAAAAGGGAGGGTTTAATTATGGCCCCTTGCCTCTCAGCGGTGCCATTCATTCTCCATTTTCATGCTTTTTGCATTAAAAATGAAATGAGATTCCTTCACCTTTATTTATTACTTTAATTGCCAGGAAGGGGAACCGAGGACGGACGGCGGGTTTGCTCTGGGTGGGGGGGGACAGGATTTTCTCTGTGGACCACAGGGGTGATGGGTGGGTTTCCACCAAGGTTTTCGCTGCTTTTCAGAGGTTCTTGTTATCTCACGGACATCAGGTCATGCTTGGAGGCCTGGAAGCAGATGGGATTTTCCTGCTTGCAGATTGTGCAGGTGGAGCTGGTGGGGCTGGTGACATTCAGGTGGTCACGTTGGGCTCACCCCTCTTGTTTTCAGGTGCTTTGCGATCGCTTTATAAACGGAAAGTCCATGCACAGGCTGAGCTTGCAGAGCTCTGAGCGTTGGCTTGGGAAGCTGGAGGATTTGGGGTTTTTGGGGGGATGCTGGGTGTGTTTCTTGGGCTTGATTCCCTCTCCTAACCCATCTGGGCAGCCCAGTTGTGCAAAACTGGGTGGGAAATTGTACCAGGAAGTTTTCTTGACAAAATGCCAGGATTTTGATCAAAATGCAGAAAATGGTCGGGACTGGAAATAGCTCCGAGTTATCCTCTCGGTCTTGTCCTCTTGGACAAGTTGGTGGGTGTCTCCACGCCGAGCCAGCCGCACCCCTGCTGCGTGTTGAGGGCGGGTGTTTTGGGGATGGGTGGCTGGGATGCAGAGGTCCCTGGGCAGCCACCCACATCAAAGCGGTGAGTTTGGGTTGCAGCCATGGGATCCAGTTCCCATAGAATTCCATGGAAAAAACCACCTTTCCATGGGTGAACAATACAGGTGATCCAACAGATGAGTTTGGGATATTTGGGCTTTTTCTCCCAGAGAAGCCCCATGAAATGGGCATTTTGGGCAGGCAAGTTGTCACACGTAGCCAGAAGCCCCTTACCCCCAGGAAGTACATTTTATATACTACCTGTGTACACTAGATTTATCTGGGGATTAAAAGGGAAGAATAGATCCTCTGCTCTGTTAACGTCGCTGGGGATGCGTCATTTCACATTAGCCTGGATCTGTCCCTGAGAAGCGCGGTGGACGCTTTTCTGGGGGGGGGGGGGGGGGGGGG
>JAVJGI010000039.1:3574548-3680868 GCA_035590275.1 Ibycter americanus | reverse complement strand
TGGAGCCAATCTCCAGCTCCTTTGCAGTTTTATTCATAGATCCCATCTGGGACTGTCGGAAATAGAAAGGCAAAACCTGCAAAGAAGCCATGTGGCAGGAGAGGACATGAGGCAAATAGCTGCTTCTAAAAAGAAAACAAGGGTTGGGATTGACTTAAACTATTCATCAATCTGGAAGGATTTGCCACGTATCTTCAATTAAAACAATTTAAAAGCGAGGACCCCTTTTTTGTGGCTTTTAATGGAATGTTTTGATTGTGAGGGAGTGTCCAAAATTCAGCGGGTCCTCCAAGCGTCTCCGAAAAGCAGCTCAGAAATCGCTGATGTCGATCATTTCTGGTGGTACCTCCATCCATCCTTCCCTTGCATGGAAAACCACAGACCCTGCCTCTCAAATTAGATACCTGAAAGTACGTGAAACCGAGCGCTCCCGCCTGTGTCGCAGCAGCGGCGCGTCTGAAATGTAGCAGCGTTCATTGTGTAGAGCTCTTTAAATCTGCATGGCAAATCAGGTTGGGAGGACAGGAATATAGAGATCTCGCTGCAGAGGAGAACTTAATGTACCCAGAAGCTGTTGATAGACTGCCTGATACCCGGCAGTCACAGCTGGATGGGCAGCTTCTTCCTCTCCTGCCTAAAAAAAATATATCTCTGAGCAGGGAAAGAGGCTGTGCCCAGGGAAAATGGCAATATTCTGGGGGTGAGGGGTGGGGGGTGAGTGGTGGTCCTGCGGCTGGGTGTTCATCCTGGAATCCTGAAGGATGGGGAGGGGGTTAGGTGGGGAAGGAGGGCGGGCAGGCAGAGGGATGACAGCGTGGCCGCGGTGCGTACGAGGCTCCGTGGTCAGCATGGCAAATTGCTGGACAAAACTTTTGCAATCAGCTATCTCTCCTTTCTTATTTATTTTTCCTTTCTCCCCCCTCTCTTACAATCTGGAGCTAAGCTTGCCTCTTTCTTTAGCTCTCCCTCCCCAGCCCTAGTACCCATCTTGGATGATCTAAATTAAAATCTGTTATCATTTCCCGGATAATCCCCTTTGATGCCCTGAATACAGCAGAATCTGTCCTGCTTCAACCTTGCATGTAAGTGCTGATAGCTTTTGAACAGCTAAATGGCTTTGTATATCTCATACAAATGTCTGTCTCATCCAGGAGCTGGCAAGCACTGCGCAGTCGGCTGGGAAAGCTTTATGAGTTACAAGTGGAATTACTTTGGAGAGATGCTAAGGAGGCCAAACCTTTCAGTACACGTTCCCTTGGCATCTTCTGTCTGGCAGGGATGGGGCTTGCATTGTCTTAACCTCTCGGAGCAGCTAATTGGTGTCGCGGTGCTGATGCAATTTGTCATCGGGGCTTTCCTGCACGCAGCCTGCTGCGCTGGCCCAGATCTACCGCTCGGTCCTTGCCGGGGGACACCAGTTTGTCCCAAACCGAGCTCCTGGTGAGCTTTGCGCTGAGGAGGGCTTGCTCACAAACTTTGTTTGTGGGTTTTATGCCGAGCTGAGGCTGAAATGAAGGTTTGTGCGTCTCTGCTGGTCTCTGTCCAGCCGGGCTCCTGGTGCAGTCGATGTCCCAGCTCAGGCACTGGTGCTCATTCTCCCAGCAGAGCTGATGTTTGTGCTGGGGCTCCTGAGTTGCATCCCCAGCGTGTTCAGCTCCGATGGTGCCACGTGTCCCTCTCCACACTGGCTTGTTTCATTTGTGGTGGGATTGCAGAAGCTCTGCCAGACCCTCCCTCCACTGCCTGCCTTCCCCAGGGAGCTGCTTTGTGCTCAGGGGCAAGGTGAGGGATGTCTTTATCATTAAATCTGCCCGTCTTGCCACCACCTCTCGGGCTGCCACCCTCACAGGGGAGGGAAGAGGAGAGCTTTCCCTGCTGGCACTGCATTGCCAACAGGGCTGGTGTCAGGAGGTGAGCAGGCTGCCGGGGCTCCCGGCGCATCCCGGGTCTGCGAGCGTGCCCGTTGCCTGCTGCAAAAAATGCAAAGTGCAGCACAGAAGCTAATTGCCTGCCTAAAATACAAGCCTCTCCATCTGGGAGAGCAGTCTGAGGAGCAGCTGAGAATTGCTGTAGCCAGTGACGTCTTCAAGCCCCCTCTGAGGACCCAGTGAGATCTAGCGGCATTTGGGGAAAGCAGGGGGAGGAAAAAAAACCGCCAGAAGCTGGTAATAGTTTAGTAATGGCCCGATGACTTGAGCTGATGTGGCAGGGTACAGCTGTGACTGAGAAGCATCTTTACAGCTCTTAGCCCCAGGTGACGGGATATGAAAACACAGCCCCCTGCTTGCGGAGCTGCACTTCGCGGAAAGGCCCAAGGAGAAAAGATTAAGGGGGAAGGAGCCAAAGGAAAAGAGAGGCAGGGCGTTAATTTTAAAAGAAGAGAAAAAAAAAAAAACCCACCAAAAAACTGTTCTAGTTATAATCACTTCTCTCCCGTCTCCGTCTTGCTGCCCCTCCCGCCGTGGAGCTGTGCTGGGTACCAGACGGGTCTGCATCTCTTGGTTAAACTGCGGGAGCATCGGCGATGGGCACTGGCTCGGGTTGGGGGGGGGGCTGCGGGGGGGTGTGAGCTGGCTGTGGCGTGAGTGGGAGCGGGTAAGGAGAAGCTGTGTTTCTGCAGATCGACAGCCTCGTGTTTAGCTCAGGGGGAGAGGATGGGGCATGCGGACGCAGCCAGCACCAGCTGCATTCATTTCTCAAAGCTGCCTGTTGTGCAGGAACTCATCTGCCAAACTGCCCGGAGAGCCTGCAAAGAGCAGCGAAGTGGACTTAACCTTCCACCTCTGCTTGTGCTTCCTCAACAAAAAAACCCAAACAGACTGATCTTGCTGAGCAGAGGCTTTATCAAAACCGAGGGCTAGGGGAAAAGCAGGCAGCTGGGCTGCGGTGAGCTTCTGGCTCAAGACAGATGTTCTCAAGACAGGCAACCCTGTCTCCTCCGAGCATCTAGTGTCCCCCAGAAAGGGGGATTCATCCCTGCTTGCTCGCTCTTTCTCTGCAGAGGTTCTGAAATCTCCCAGCTGTGCCAGAGGGAGCTTCCCCTGGGAGGGAAACCTAGAAGTTGGGTGTAAGGGAGGTGCTATGGCCAGTGGGGAGCTCCCAAAGCTGGGGCAGGAGGCGAGAGCTGACCTTGCAGTGTCAGATCGGAGCTATTCCCTCAGCCTGGCTGGATCATGGCACAGGGCTGTCACGGTATCTGGCTCTGGATGGCACCGCTCTGCCTCCTTTCTAAGGGATGAGGATTTTCCCCTTTGGACAGATGCTCGTGGCTGGGGACAGCAGCTGGTGCCGTGAGTGCCTGCAGGAAGAGCAGGGCTGGATGCTGGATGCAGCCCATCCTGCAGCATCCTTCTGCAGAGGCGGGTTGGGATGGCAGAGCCGTGGGTACCGTACGTGCCTTGCCAAGAGGCAGGTGTGTGTGTCCTTGTGGCTGGTGACTCTGGTCCAACGGTGGCTTCTTCCAGCGATGCTCCAGGTGCCTGTGGCCAAGGTCAGCATTTCCCAGGGCTCTGCCTCGGTTCTCCCCTGCTGCAGGAGAGGGATCTTGCTAGCAAACATGGTGGTTGATTATTTTAAGGCTTAGGCATCAAAGCTGGTCGCTATCGTGATGGTGGAGGGCATAAAATCCTTTCTTGGGGTGTGAGGATGCTGGGGGCGCAGAGATTTGAAGCTTGAACACCCAAACAGGCGGCCTCCTGATGCCGCTACGTTTCAGGGACTGATACCATTTGGGTTGGACACTTGGTGTGCTGAGCTGCTTCTGTCCTCTGCATCCTCAGGGGCAGCCAGCTCCTTCCCACTGACGGAGCAGATTTGCTTCCCACCTTCCCCCACTGCCCCTTTCCCTGGGCTGAATCCAGCCGAAAAGAAAAAGCACTCATCCCCCCCCTTAATGAACTCAGCATTAATCGCTTGTGTCAAATCCTTGTGCTAACAAGCTAACGAAATCAAACAGGCCTCCCCGGGGAGAGCCAGGGAGTCAACACTCATCCATTAAAATGGTAATTTTGTATTTTTCACCGAGGCATTTGTTGCCTCTTGCCCTTGTGCACTCGTTAGTGCTTTGGCCTTTAAATTATAGTTTTTTAAAAAAAAAAAAAAACCCACAACAAAAAAGCCCCACAATCACAAAATCAACCCTCTTCAGCCTTCTTCCCATCTTCTTCCTCATCCTCGGAGGTGCTGAGCTGCGTGCAGGGGAGCACGTCTGTGCATGGGCCATTATTTTGGCATCAGTAATGGAAAGAAAGTGCCTGTTGCTTCAGGGACGACTGCTTTTCTCCGGGGGCATCGGAAAACTGATCCCACCCCCTCCAAAAAGAGCGGCTTGTTGAGCGTTTTGCTTGAATCCAAGTGGTAATCTCAGGTCACCCGTTTTATTCGTGGGCTTGTAATAGTTTCTTGCTTGTGAGGTTTCTGCAGGCCGCTGGGAAATCACGGAAATATTTGCAAATCTCGGGGTTTTTTTGCAAATGTCGGTGGTGTGTTGAGCGTGGGAGGTGGGGGCTGGCTGGCTGCTCCCCCTGTTTTAAAAAGTTAGTTAGCAGGGAAGCGTGCTGGAGGAGTGAGCATTTATTAGACAGCCAGGGAAGGCGGACAAATGCAGCGTCCCTCCGTCAGAGCTCAATCAGATCTGGATTTTCAGCACAAAAGCTGCTTTTTCCAACTACCTTAGCTGCTCTAATGAAAGAGATCACCTCTCCCCACAAACCTTGCTGCTTCTTCGCTGCTGCGGTGGGAAGGCTGTGAAAATTACCATGCACGCAGCAGAAACGAGGAGTTCCTGACGTGCAGCATCTCCAGAGCAGCCCAGGAGAGGAGACAGCCGCTCAGGCATCACACGGGTTAGGGAGAGGCAGTTTGCTGCCCAGATGCCTCAGTTTCCCCATCAGTTTAATAAGAACAAGAAAATACGCTTTGCAGTGAGAGATGCATCCGGAAAATGCCACAGGAGGGTTACAGATTGCTGTTGTGTCAGCGATGCTGGGAAGAGGCTTGGTTTTAAATCAGGATAGTGCTTGCTTGCTGTGAAATAGGCAGGAGCACAAGGTGGGGCGCGGGTTTGGTGCGGGGGTCTTGTTTGCCTTTGCCAGCCTGGGTCCCTGTTAAGTGACTGGTTCCCTGCAACTGAAGTCTCTCGGTGTTCAGCCTCCGCTGAAGCAGGAGGGTGTTGTGTTGAACTTGCGGCTCTTTGAGACAGAGGCTCTCTCATCTCTCAATCGCGAGCGCAATTAAATACACCCTAACGACGTGTCAGGCGGCGCGGGGATGTGAGCGCAACGACAGCGTTTCCCTGTGGAGCCTGCCATGTAGAATACAATGAATAATCACGCCTGTCGTCCTCTCCCCACACGGAAATATTCTGATAAATAAATAAAATAAATGACGGGTTCTTTCATTTCATTAAATTTTTTCCTCTTTATTTTTTTTTTCCCCCCTTTCCCTTTCTATTTTTCATCAAAGCTCTCCCTCTGGTGAGCAATTTCCAGGCAGCGTGGCACTTAGCGGCTCAGAGGAAAGGATCTGCCGTAGTTGATGCGTTTCTCATCTTCACATTTGTCCCATTTTCCAGGATGAAGGGGACTGGTAGTTCTCCTCCCTGGACTGCTTTCTGCTTGCTGGGATCCAGCTGCCCACCACAGAGCTGGTACCATTTGCACCCACGTGCTTCTGCCTGGCTGATAGGGAGGGGAAGAAACCGTGTGCGGTCAGGAGGGGCTTGAATTTACTCATTTGGTCCTAAAATGGAGCCAGGCAGTGGGTATCGGTGCAGGGACGGGTGTAAAAGAGCAGGAGCGAAGGAGGGTGGTGTGTGGTGCACAGTGGCAATGCCATGGGCATGCGGCAGGGCTGTGGAATCAGGATTAATGGCTCCAGCATCCTTCAAGCAAACTGTATCTCAGAGTGCTTTCTAGAGTTAAATGACACAAGACGGTGGGTAATATATGGTGTAAATCGCAAGAAAACAGCGGCACAAAGATATGGCAGGGGGAATAAATTAAAGCCTTCCGTCACAAAGCCAATAACGGGGAAAGGGGGAGTGGAGAGGTGGAAACAAGGGAGAGGGTATTTATTTTCAGATGAGGTATGAAAGCAGTGGAGAATCAATGACTAGAACATACAGCATCTCATGCGTATCACCAATATATACACAGCCCTTGCTGCCAGCCCCGGTCAGATGCAGGGAGGGGGGTGCTGAGGGTGCCCAGTTTTTTCCGCCACTCTTTAAAATGATGCAGTGTGTGCCTGGCTCGTGGCACCAGGCTCCTGTGCTGAGGTTTCTCCCCTTGCAGGTGGTTGTTTTTTTTTTTTAATCATTTTTTTCTTTTCAGAGGCGCTGAGAGTTTTTGAAATAGGTTTCTTTAAGGTGTCCCAGGATGGGTCCATCTTCCCACCTCTTAGTCGGTCCTTGAAGGCCAGTCTTGCCTGGTCTCATCCAGCAGATGCTATGAACCTCATGTAAAAAACTGGATTTATCTTCACACCTTCCCCAAGCCTCCTGAAGGGGGAAAGTGTCATGCATTGGGCTGGTAATGGGGTGGTAAAGGTGAATTTTTACGATGTAACTGAGACAGCAGCATAGTTGCGGCAATGCTTTGGAGCCTGAATCACTTGGGAAAGCAAAGCATGAGCACCCCACTCCCTGCAAGGATGCCGGCGGTTCTAATTTCTATGATTTATTCAAGGTCGTGTAGTGGAGCGGGACGAGTTCCTGGCAAGGAAGCAGCATCTTTTCCAGGCCTGCTTTTGTCGGGGAGGGGACGAGAGGTAGAGGAAGGGGAGCTCGATGAGGGGAGGAAGATCCCTCGTGTGCCTTGTTCGACAAGTTTGCAAACCAGGGAGCAGGTTTGCAAGCGTCCTCACGTCCCTGGCTGCGCCGGGGAATGTGTCTGCTGCTCCCCGGCTCCCTGCTCGCGCCCTCTGATAAGGTAATGAGATGCAAGTCTTTGGTGTGTTTGACAAGCTGCTGTCCTACAGCGTGAGAGCCGAGAGTGCTCAGAGGCTGGGAAAGGAGATTAATTAATGCTAAAAGACACAGTTTGATGTGGCAATGAAATTTCGATTATAATAATCTCTAATTATCTTGTAGCACAAGTGCCTCAGCTCTCCCAGGTGTCTTCCCCAGTTTGAAATTGTTATTTGTCGGCATCAAAGAGAGAGCGGAGCTGGTGCAGGGGGTGCGTGCGCGGTCCCTTGGGATGGGACGCTCGTCTTTTGCCGGGACTGTCCCTTGGTGGGTGTGTCTGTCTGCTTCTGTGGACCCCATCAGTGCCCGCTGTCCTAAATCAGGAAGAAAAGGGGGATTTTGATGCACTTTCCGTAGGGTACAATTTTTGGAGCATAGGGAGCCAATCTGAGGTCTGTGCAGCTGTTTTGTGGCGCTTCCACTTTGCCTTTCTAAAGCGTGTCATTCAAACACCTGGTCCCTCATGCTTTTTTTTTGTTTGTTTGTTTCCTCATGGTTTTTACTCAAAATCACCTCGTTCCCAGGGAGAAGTTCAGTCTTGACAAAATGACACTTTGCCCAGGAAAGCCATTTCTTTCAGCAGGCTTCTAGGTGCTTTATTGCCTATCCTCCAGGCTCAGCGAGCTTTAAAGTCTTCCTCCTCCTCTCCCATCAGCCTGAGCCCTTCTATCCCAATGTCTTCACCGTGAAATTGTGACCTGTCCCTTCCCAGAGGGACCCAGTGGCCTTTTGCAGAGGGCCCCGTGATCAGGGCTGGACGGCTGTGCTCCGTGCGCTGAATAGCAGATGGGCATGTTAGCATCTCTGGGAGCAGGAATAATTGGCTGCTCTGCTCGGTGATGGTTGTGAGGGGGTCTGTGCTGCTCTGAATCATATTTATCTACTTAAAATGGTCTCAGGAGAGGAAGCATCTTGTTTTTGAAGTCGCTGCCCCCATGGCGTGCTCGCCATGCAGAGGCTTGATTTACCTGGTGCTTCTTGGGGCTGTGGAGGCAGGAGGCATCCTTTAGCCATCCTCCTCCTGCAGCCCTGCAGAGCCTGGCAGGGTCCCCCTGCTCCCCAGGGTCCGCAGCAGGATGGGGGAAGGCAGGGTGCATCACAGAGCCCAGGGTGGCGAAGGGGTACAGCGTGTTGCTGGCTGTCACGACCTGTTGCTTCTCGTTGGTTGGAGCATCGCTGCACTTGCTGAGTTGCAAAAGGGTGGGGGGAGAGCAGCCAGCTGCAAGTGAAGCAGCTTTCCCAAAGCTTTCCCCATGCATTCACCCTCATGGATGATGGAAAAGCTCCCCTCCGGTCCCCCCGTGCCCACTGCTGCATCTCTGCTGCGAGGGAGCAGCTCCAAGCCCCTCAAAGCTGCAAACACCAAACTCGCTGCATCCCACCCTTGCAATTCTGCATCTACAGAGAGAGGGAGGAAAAGCAATGCAAACCACTAAAAAAAAAAAAAAAAAAAATATCCCTGCGTGGATTGTTTTTAGTGCACAGATCTGTTTGCAAATGAGCTTGGGGGCTCGCTGGGTAAAAAAAGGGCATGCCTGGTAAATCCTATTTCACTTCACCAATGAGCTGAAAAACTCTTGGATAATGGGTTATGAGTTGTAGATCTGTTTGATTGCATTGTTGCAAAGTGGGAATTGTTTTGCAACATAGATTCTTAATCACTGAGGCATCTGTGATTGAATGCGTCGAAAATTGGTTGAAATTGAAAGTTAACTATACTGCAGACGGCTTATTCTTGTGTATAATTGAAAATAAATTCTAATAACTCTTCTTGAAAAGGGCTGCCAGGAGGAAATTTCCAACCTTGTCCTCTCCTCAGCCCCCTCCTCCAAAACCACAAATCCGCTCCCCTCCCATCTGATCCTTTTCTTCTCCATCCTGTAGAGCTGGGAAGTAAAATCCAATCTCTGCACATCACTCCCTGCATCGTCAGCTGTAAAATACAGAACTTGCAAATAGGTCCTGTCATAACGCCGGGGAATGGGAGCGATAGAAGCAACTAGAGGAGGTGGTTGGTTGTGCAGTGTGTAATTGCGCTGTGGGGTAAGGTGCAAGAATAAAATGCCAGTGAAGGGAGCGTCAAACCTTCTGCAGTCTCTTGTATGGGCAGCTGCAGATTTGCAGGAGCTGAAGCCATGGCCACTCATAGCCTGGAATTATTTCCTTTGGCGTGCAACCAAGCACAGAGGTGCCTGGCCACCACCGAGGCACCTGCTCCGGGTGCAGATGAGTGACTCCTTTGCTTTCCCACGGAGGCGATGGAGAGACCAGGGTCTCGTTTGCCAAAGATTTCAGTTCTCTGGAGCATTTTGCAGCGTTTGTGGGATAGTTAATGATGGAGAAGAGGTCAGCTGCAACTCCTGCTTGCTCTCTCATAATTCACGATCCAAGGGATGTCCTGTGGAATTGAAAATTAACAAAATTAAGCCTGATACAGGGGAATTTTATATCCATAATAAAATTTTAGTAGGGATGCAATCGCCCTGGGAGACCTCCTGCCCCAAGTTATTATGGAGGCTGAGAGTTTAGCAGACCTCAGGAAGAATTGACTGCTCCGGCGAATAACGTCATCTGGCACGGTATGGTGCGGGGGGAGAAGTCTTTGATAACGTGGTGCCTGCGATACTCAAGGGGTAGCAGTGGGTAATTCAGGTCTCAGTGCACTCTATGGCCTTTTGGGATGTCTTTCTACATTGACTAGGCGTTTACTACCCCAGTTCTAAGTGAATCCTCCATCCTCATCCCACCTGCGTGCATCCTGCCCCTTAGGTCTGTAATGTAACCCCTTGGCTTGCCGTTTCCCCTGCTACAGCCATCTCCATGGCTGGGCTCCTCATGCTCTGGGAATTTTTGGGTTAGAGATGTTGATGCACACAATAGGTCCTGCCTCACCGTTTTATACAGACCACAGAGCTGAAAATCAAATGGTACCCTGCTTTTTGCAAGCTTGCGGCAGTCTGCTGGGGGGTTATTCTTTGTGGGACGAGAGGTCAGTTTTGCTTGACAAAGAGAAGGGACTTTTTTTGTGTGTGTGTGTGCAGTGCTCTGCACTGTGCTTGAGCTATTTTTATTCCTTTTTCCACCCTCAAGATGGGATGAGGCAGTCAATAGGGTGCTTTCATGGCCTCGTTTCAGAGAGGGCTTTGCAGAAGTTGAAGAGATGGGTTATTATTAAGTCCTCGTCATGCTAAAGGTGCTTTGAAGCTACACCTGGGACCCGCTCATGATCTAAGCCTGGACCACCAAAGAGAGGGCAGGGCAGTACCCAGGGATAGGGAACAAAAAAAGAAAAGCTTTTTTTTCCTGTATTGACTCTTCTTCGGTTGCTTGGGAAAAGCAGGTTGGACTCTATTCTGTGTTGCCCAGAAAACTTTGGGTAATACTACCTCCTTTTGGAAGAGTACTATGACTTTTATAGGGGATAATATCTGTTTAAAGCTGGGTTAACTATGGAGTCCATCAGTACTTTAAGTGATCATCCTAGTCTGGCCTTTGACATCTTTTGGGAAAGCACCAGCAATGAAATAAAGCAAGCAGCGGTCCGAAACTCAACCTGAGCTTAGCAACGTCTTTGCTTGTATTAGAAAAGTTGCACAAAATCAAGTAAATTGATTTTAAATCAATTTATTTAAAATGGTGCAAAGTCCTAATACAGACAGGACTAGTTTAACCTTTGCTTAAATTGATTTTGCTTGCAACAGTAAATTACTGGGTGAGACTGAACTGATTTAATGGAGGTTAAGCCTGTTTAAGTGTGTCCGTTTTCGGGGTTTTCATTGGTTTGGAGCGTGAGGATGATCATCGGGAGCTTGTAGGGCACTCGGGAAACCTGATTTTTCTTTCTTGCTCTGCCTCAGATGTTGGCAAGTTCCCTCTCCCTGGGCCTCAGTTTCCTACCTCTGATGAGGGATTATAAAATTTTCCTGTTTTGTAGGAGCGTTGTTGCCTTGGGCCCTTGGTGGTGAGAGATGGCCACCTTAGGGGTTGTGTGTCCTGGAAAAATTAGCTGCTACTTTGCTAACTGAAGTTAAAATCAAAGTAAAGTAGCTGCTCACAGTTTTAATTTGAGTTGGTGAAGCTAAGCTAGGGCCATATTTTGGTTTGCAGGATGGAAAAATAGACGTTTTTCTGACACGAGGTGTAAAACCCAACCCTGCGCGCTGCCAGCATCTCTTCTCCGTCCATCAGAGGCTGTATCTGAGGATGCATTGGAGCATCTCCAGGACAGGGAGGGCTGCACGCTCTGCAGTCGTACATGCCTTTTGTTTTGACTTTTGTGTTTCAAAGCTTGTTAGAAGAGATGGAGGGAGGCTGCTGGGGCTGCACTAACTTCGGTTGGCTTCTCCAAGGCTCGCCGGCGCTGGGCCCTGGCAGAAAGTTTAAGGTTAAGGTGGTTTTCCCACACGTTGGGTCTTTGGGAGCGGAGGAGCCTCAGTCCACCTGAATGAGTGTTTTTCAGTGGATAGTGAATTTGCTGTATTAGTTGTCTGAGAGTGATGTGATTTGAATTAATTGAAATGCTCAACTGCAGGAGGGAGGAAAAAAAAAAAAAAAAGGGTCTAGATTGACGGAAGAAATGGAGTGGTGATAACTGTGTTTTAATCCAGTAGCTGAGGACTTAGAGCAGCCGCCTGGGAATCAATCCTCCTTTTTGCCTGGGGAATTTGAACCCACAACTCGCTGGGAAGCACTGAAGGATGTTGGTGATGGGAGGTACTGGGCTGCCCTCCTGCTTGGAGCTCTCTGCTTTGTATACCAATAGGTATTTATTAATTAGGAATCCGAGTGGCTCCCTCGTTCAGAGGTTAGGCTACTTGCTAGGGAAGCACTGGTCCCTATTCTCATTAAGGTTTAATTATACAAAGTGAAATATCATCAACAGGAGGCAGCAAGCCCCCCTGAATGCTATATGAGAGAGGGTGGTTGGCAATATTCCGGCAAGCGGGAGATGGACATGGCTTCAGGTCCCTAAGGATGGGGGAAGCTGAACGGCTCCCGTCTGGGGTACAGGGTCTCAGGCAAAGGGGACCTTCTCAGTCCTCCCCCTTGAAGAGCTGTGGCGCAGATTTGGGGTATCCATCCTGCAGCCGGTGGTGGGTGTAGGACAGTGCTAATGCCACGGAGATCGGTCGGTGCCCGCACAAACCCAGGTATCACCGTGGAGTGAATGGCAAATGATCCGAGGTTGCTGTTAACTTAAATACCCATCTGCGTGCGTCCCAGGAGCCTATAAATTTCAAGGGATAATTAGTAGCTGCCATACAGAAAGCAGCAGGGCACTAACCATTTTCACTCGAGTTTCGGAGCATCTTCTGCCTGGGTGGCGGAGCGGTGGGGAGGAAGGGTGGCGTTGTCCCTCCTCCTTGGACCCGCTGGAGGGTCCGATACCAGCACAGCCTGTTGCAGGGGGGGCTCACCCTGAGGGGGGATTTGGAACATGGGAGGACTTGGGAAATGGCGTGTACACGGATAGCTTCATTTTGAGTCGAGGAAATGGTGCTTGGCGAGTGAAAGCATCTCGCCTCCGTGACTGTAGTGACCCCAAGCTCTTGCTGCCTGCAGCCCTTGTCTCCGCTGGATCTCTGGGTCTTTTATGACTGCAGGCATCTTGATCCTGGTCGTTACAATGTGGAAACTGAGGCAAGGGGCTCGACAGTGGCTTTACTGCTGAAATAAGACATGTTTCTTAATTGTCCCACAGCTTCGGTCACCAGGCTGCAGGTTTCGTTCCCAGGGTGGCTGTGGACAGAGCAGAGTCAGACGGGCATCGCCTCCTTGGCCTCACTGGCAGGGAAGGGAGACTTTAATGAGTTCACGTTTTGGAAGTGCTCTCGACTCTTCAGGTGAAAGTTCCTCTCCAGGAGAAGTGCAAAGAGCGCTCATTTGCATTCTTATTGCCAGCAATATCCATAGGGAGAGAATGTCAGAACAGCTGTTATGTCAAATTACCTTCCTCCAGTAACAGGGGATTTTATCTGTCATCTCGTGGAGGGCAGAGGCACTTGCACCCCTTGGGGGAAGCCTGGTTTTGCATATTTTTTGCATCTAGCGCTTTGTGAAGTGACTTAGCCTAGCCCAGCGCGGTGCAGGAAAGGCACCAGGCGAGCGGCTGAGCGGGGTGGGCAGCAGGTTGAGGGATGGAGCAGGGGAAAGGGGATGGGACAAGGGCTGGGGGCAGCCCCGGTGCTGCTCTTCCCCCATTACTTGCCCAGGACGATGCCCAGGTCCTTCCCCATCCCGAGCTGTCGCGGCAGCTCAGTGTGTCCTGCATCCTGAAGCCTTTATTACAGGCTTTCGATATAATCACTTCTTAATTAACTCAAGCGATGGTTTTATTTCTTGGAGCTCATTTCCAAGGGCTTAATTTTATTTCTACACAAAATTAATATTTTACGTTTTTCTGCTCGGAAGAAGCGTCTGCGTCCATGCAAGGAAGAAGAGGAGGAAGCTGAGCCAGCGCAGCTCCTCACACCGAAACGTTTCTGCTGCCGTCTGTGTTTTCCTAAAAGCCATCAAGTTCTAGTGATCATTTGCAGGGAGGAAAAAATAAAAATAAAACCAAGTGTGGATGAAGATCATTAAAAGGCTCCATCTGGAGCACACTAAGGATGGGTGATGGCAGCAGGACTCGGCCCTGCCTGGCCTCTGCTGTGCCTATCGCAGGCGGGGGACAGCCAGCCAGACTATTTTTATGTTTAGGCAAGATGTGGGGGTTCGCAAGGGCTTCTGAATATTCTTGGTGCCTCTTGGCTGTGCAGTAAAGCCTTGCAGCAGGGGGATGCTGAGCACAGGTTCAGTGCACCTGGACTCCCTGTGTCTGCACGTGCAGGGCTGGCTTTGGGGCAGGGATTGCCCCGCGGTTTCACGCTCCTGCGATGCAAGGGCTGCGATGCATGGCAGGGCTGCTGGATAACAGCATGTGCTGCTGATGCTCTCTCCCTCCGCCTTATCCTGCCGCCAGCCCCCCAGCAGCCCTCCCCTCCTCTCCCACTAACAGGGCACACGTAGCTCAGGCTGCTTTTGTGCATGGGGACCTCATCAAAAAGCTCCAAGCTGGGAGCGGAGGTTCAGTCCCAACAGTGATGCCTTGTGCCTCAGTTTCCCCTTCCATGAAGTCGTGCTGATGCCTTTTCTTGAGGCGCTTTGAGACGTATTGGGGCCCTTAGGAGGGCAAACAAATTCTGCTGTTGGCCACGTGAATGGCTCCAGCTTGTCTGTGCCATTTGCTCAGACAGCAGCTCAGGGCAGGTCTAAGCCAAGTCACATCTTACGGGAATCTCTCCCTTCCCCTGATGCTAATCCCGTGTGCGCAGTCCAGCCCTAAGCTGCTCAGTGGCATTAGGTTTCTAAATAAGCTTCGGATGGGACAGGGGACCCCAGGGAGATGGCCACGAGTAGAGCTGGGTCTCCCCAGCCGGGTGAGCCAGAGAGCCCTGAAATAGCCATGGGATGGGTCAGATGGGCTGGGTGTCCACAACCTCTGTTTCAAGCATTTTGGGATTAAATCAGCCTCCCCCAAGTCCCAACCTGTGGCAGGAGCTGGGACTCAGCCCTGCAAGGGTCTGGACATCCAGGCTCTGTTCCCCATCCCTTGATTGGCATCGCCTGCATCCCTGCTGCGGGTACCCAGGGATGCTGCTGCACCCTGCGCCCTCGGGTCAGGCGGTGTTAAATGTTGTGTGTTATTAATTGTAACGGCTGGATCACACTCACAAGCTTTAATGCATAATTCCTTTGCTGTGCTATCGTTCCTGGGCTCCAAACATAAAAGTCTGGAGTGAGTTAAGTGCTGGAAGTGAGGCAGAGGGACGCTGGGAGATATTAAATCTCTGTAGCCTTTCAGAGGCTCCATAATTCATAATCCTGAAACGCACAGGCTGATAATTGCCCTAATCACTGGAGAAACATGGCCAAAATGTACTGAAATAAGCCATAAAACTCATTACAAGATAACAAGATTCTATCTATTCTCGGAGGTCGCGTTAAAGCTCGGCAGGTCAGGGAGTTAATCACCTCCTCCAGCAGAAGCAACGCCGATAAGCAGCGGCGCGGGGTACGTGCCCGCAGCCTGCCTCTGCCCAGGTCTCGCCTGCCCCTCACCCCGTGGTACCCACCCTGGTTTGGAGAGGGATGCAAAAGGGATGAGGTGCAAGTGGCTTGGGGAAGCTGGCGTGTGGTCACTGGCATTTGGCTCAGCAGGGAAGAAGTACTTTCCCTGGGGAGACCAGAGAACCAGGCTGGAGAGGCTGAGTTTTCCCTTCTTATCCAGGGAAGCAGCAGCCTTTCCAGAGCGGTGCTGCTTCCCTCACCGTCTCCCACAGCCCAGCACTCCTGTAGGATCCACCTTGTATTTTCTGCTACTTTGCACAAGCAACCAAGCCTGGGTAAAACACAGTTCCAGGGAGGATCCCTCTGAAAATTTTTTTGCAGGGTGTGATGCTACATGTCCTGTTTTTCAGGGGATTGTTGGTTAGGATGTTTTCCTCTCCTCCATCACTCCTAGTGCGTATCAGCTTTGCTGCAGCCCACCTCCATGCTGCGTTATATCTTGGGGAGACTTCAGGCGTCTTGAATCGTTGCTGGGGGGCACCTGCTTTGGCTCCTGTTTGGGAAACGTCCCTGTTAGGGGTCTGTGAGCAGGGGGATGGACTCTGTGCTCGTGTCCCTCGGAGGAGCCGGGGAAGCAGCCGCAGGTGCTTCCCCATTGCGGGATGACCGTGTGCTGGCATCGCCAGCAGCCTCCTCCCCGCTGGATTTGTAGTGATGGATACCGGGCACGTGGCTAATCCGTAATCCTCGGTAAATGCTGCTGATGAGTCAGTGCTCATTTAACATGAAATAGCCCTCCTGTGAAATCCATCTCCTTGGATTTAGCAGAGCTGCTTGTTGACTAAATATTAATTGGTTATTAAAAGTATCGGTGAGGGGGAAGAAGTTACAAGTTTCCCCAGGGCTGTGGCTCATTCTGCCTCCCATGCACGTGCCTTTTAATTCCCGCTGTGTGCAGGGACCCCTACTTCTTCCGTGCCCGAGTCCTCTTTGCTCAGATTTGTTATCCTCCTTTTATTTACCACTCTCAGCCTTGAAGAAACTGCAGGGAAGGGAACGGAGATCCCCCAGTACTGATACTAGCAACACCTCCGCACATCCCTCCTCCTCTGACCTAATCCTCCTTCCTTTTTCCTTCTTTTTCTCATGAACTTTTAAAAAATTATTAGTTTTGTCCTCTCCCCTGCCTTGGGGGAGATAAATGCAACAAGGAGGCAACAAGGGCAAGGGTTGATACATGTGATACTAGGGAGCAAGAGGGGCTGGGTGCGGGGAGAGGGATGGAGGGACAGTAAAGTGTCTTCTAGTGTCTTCTGAATCCCACCAAATCCCACTGTAGCTGTGGTTGCCGAGCCTTGAAGGGGCCAAGGACCAAAGTGTCTCCTCTCCTGATGTGGCATGGCGAGGGTTGAAGTGAAGGAGACCCTAGACCCTGAGGTTTATTTGCAGATGTCGGGAAAGAGGGTTTTGTTGCTTGAAGATTAGCAATCATACTCCCTAAGGGTGCAGCATCCCTCCATGTTGCTGCTTGGGGAGGATCCCTTTGCTTTGCTGTGGCTGGAACTGAGCGTTTTAAGTAGAGAATTGGGAGAAATATGTGCACCCAATGTGAACATCAGTTGTTTGTAGGGATTGTGGCCAGTGGCAGCCTGGCTCTGCTGTTGGTGCCAGCCTGAGCAGACCCACCACAGCATCCCAGGGTGATTTGCAGCGATTTTCTTGTGGACAAGCTGTAGGGTGAGACTTTAAACAGGAAAATCATGTCGGTTGGAAAAACGCATCATTTTTTCAGTAAGAAATGAATACAAGGAATGCTTTTTGTGTGCTTGCATGCACCGGTGTCCTGCTGGGTGACAGGAGCAACAGTTTAACGCTGTCATGCATTTTTCTGTCCCCTAATCCTCCCTCCTGTTTCATGAGGGATGGCAGGGAGCCCCGTGGGTCCCGCAAATGAAGATCCCCACAGGTGCAGAACGTGTTGCTTTGCCCGGTGTGAAAAATCAATAAATATGCTTGCTGCAAAAAAAAACACAATAAAGAGGAAAACTTGCTACAAAGCAGGGAAGAGGGAGAGCAAGAGCTCCTCTCAAAGGAATAGTTGTTTGAGAGGGAGACCTTAGAAAAACGATAATAAAGCAAAGCACTTTGCCGGGGAAGTAGAATAGCATCCGGCTGGGGATGCTGCGGGCACCTGGCGGGAGGACATAAACCTGGTTGAAAAGGTTTTGACCCTCACCCTGGGTTTTCCAGAAGGCTTTTTTCTCACCTTCCCACTCGCACTTTGCAGCTGTGAGTTGTGTGTCTCTCTCTGAGGGCTGTGGTTCATCTCTGCATTCCTGGAGCATCCCGGTAGCCGGGCTGTGAGGATGCTGGGCACCTTCCCTGGCTTCGGTGGGACTCTGTCCCCATCTAGCGATGGCTGCTCCGTGGCTGGCACTACCGCAGCCTCAGCCAGCACAGGAGGGCTTCGTGGTTTTTGCTTGATGGCTCCCATGTGATGGGAAGAAGCTGAACTTGACCCCTGCCTGCTCAGGGCTGCCTTCACCTCCCTGCCTGGCAGCACCCACCCCTTGCCAAGCAGTGGGCAGGGAGGAGAGGTAAACCCACCACAGCGACTGCTGCTGTTAAAGCTGAAAGTGAGAGAAACCCCGTGAGTGGAAGGGAATGAGGAGCAGCCAGGCTGTCACCACTCCTGGTTTTAGGATGGTGTTAGAAAGAGCAACCGGTAATTCGTTAGAGCAGGTTTCGTTTGCCCTGCTCCAGGCTGGGGCTGCGAAGCAATTAAAGCATCCTTTGAGCAGGTATCGACCTCAGGTCTTTGCAGGAAAGAAAGGGAGAGGGGGTTATGTCTCATGTACCCGTAAAAGAGAGAAGTGGGGCCAGCAGGCAGAGTTGGGGGGTCGGCTGCTTGTGGGTCCGGCGAGGGGAGGAGGAGGGAGGTGAGGATGGAGCGCCGGCAGCCGACCGTGGCGTTGTGACCGCAGGGGACGGAGGTGATGGAGCACTCGGCGCTCCAGCCTCCCGTTACGAATGGGGAACGTTGGGCCGTCTCAGTCTGGTGGTTTGCAATAAAACCCCACAGCCCATCACAAGCGCAACGAATTGAGCCAGTCTCAAGCAGAAGGATTTCTTTTGTACGTGTTCAACTCTCGGAAGCAACCATTAACTCTGCCCAGGAACGGGCAGGTACCGGGGACGGTGTGTTTGCAAACAGGAGACCAGGCTGCAGCAGGACGTGCTTTCCTCCCGCCGGAGCATCCCGCATACCCCATCTGGTGTGCTGCTGCTGCTGCTTCGGCAAGTGCCCTGCCTGCCTGCCGGCAACGCCGGCTGAACTGTGGGGCAGGCAGGCAGCAGGCTGGCCGAGGCAGACGGATGGAGGCAGGCGGTCCTCCAGCTGTTCCTCCCATCCTCTCTCGGTGGGAATTGTTAGCGCGATGCTCAGGCTGTACGGATAACCCCCACGTCTTCAGCGGATCTTAAATATACCCATAGTGTTCCCGTTCAGGCAGCGCGTGTAGCTGCAGATGCTTTGCGAAAGGATGAGGAGGGATGAGACCAAATTTGTTCCCCCTTCCTATATGGAACAAGCGAGACGGTACATCGCATTTCTACGCATTTGAGGTTTTCAGTCCATAGCTCGTATAGCAGCAACGAGCGTGTTGTAAAGGTGGGCAGGTGGATAGATGGAGATGATAAAACTTCTCTTTAATAACAAACCCATCTTTTGGTACTAAGCTTTCCTTAGCGTTAGGGCCTGTTAGGCTGTGGATAGCATTGTAAAAGATGGGTTAGGAGCCTTTTGCTTAAATTGTTTGGGAATGAGCTGAAGGAATCCCTCCATGGCTCAGTCCTGAGCCGCAGGAGGAGCGGGAAGGCTTCCCGAGCTCCCTTGCGCTGGCATTTCCCATCCCTTAAAGTGGGGGGGGGGGGCGCAATCTGGGACAATTAATTGGGAAGTGCTGAGGCATGCAAAGAAGTGCTGAGCTTAGGTGCATTGAGATGAGCTTCTCCATGTCATCTCCCCGTCACCATTTCTCCTCCTTTATTTGTTATTTTGCTCTTCACCGGCTCTTTCCTCTGCCCCCTTAGAGGGGAAGCAGCCGTGTGCACGTGTGTGTGCATGTGTGTGGTGGGTATTAGCTCAGCATGGAGCAAAAAAAGCCGTAACAGAGGGAAAACTGGACTCCAGGAAAGACTTTGAAAGTAAAGAGTCCTTTAAAAGAGTGGGGGGGAAAAAGAGGAAGGGAAGTGGGAGGAAAATATCTTTCAATTTTTGCCATTTCAAAGCTTTAAGCTGACCTGATTTCAAAGAATGCGTGTGTAATACTTTCCCTCTTTCTTCTTTCTCTTTTTTTTTTTTTCTTAATAGGTAAGTGACATTTTATTCTACTCATCCTTAAGGCAAAGTTGGATTATTTTTTGTGAAACGGGGGGGATAAGAACATGCAGTGAAAGAGCCACACAAGCACAGCTGCCGGTGGCACCGGGAGAGAGGGATCAGAAAGCTGCGCAGGTACGTGGCTCCAAGCGGGGACCGCTGCCGAGCCGGGCAAGGGCTGCAGCCCTCCCGGGACACACAGCCACCGCGGCCATCACAAAATCCTCCGTTGCGGCCGGTTTTTGAGAAAATCATTGGGAAAAGCCTTAGGAGGGGCCTTCCCGGCAGCCCTCAGGAAGCAGAGGGAGATGCCGGTGGGCAGGGGAAAGCAGGTGCTGGGGGGAATGGGGCTCACTCCCCGTTTCTGGGGGCTGCCATGGGTTTTGGTGGGCTGGATGTGCTAACAGCCAGGTGTATGGATGTGGTGAGTTGCTGGCATTTTTGCAGCCTGCTGCTTGTTCATCCCTTTTATTAACGATGTTGGGTGTAGCAATGTTTTTGGTGCTTTGGCATAGGGGAAAAACATGATAGATATGGAAATGAATCCAGTTAGCACATGGAAATACTGTCTTAGCTCCTGAACTACATATTGCAATGACACTAGACATGTCTTTGCTCTCCTGTGCATCCCTTTCATCCCTAAAAGCTTCCAGTGTAGGGCAGGGCTGATGGGGTGAATCTGGCTCTTGCATTTCTGGGCTGCAGCGTGGGAGCCACGTCGTGTGAGAATATCTGAGGGGGTTTAGTGGGAGCAGGTTTGCTGATGGTTTGCGGTAGGAATGAGGTGATTTCTCAGGGGCCTTTCCAGACTGATCTTCTGCAAGTGTGCTGACTTCTCCTGAAAATTTAGCCTGGCAAGGCAAACCTAAATTACAGCAGCAAATGCCCTGGGCATCGTCCAGGAACGGGCAGGAAAGAATTATTGTTTCCTGCCCTGTTTTGCTCTGCAGCAAGATGTCTTTATAACCACGTGTACGTGAGCAGGACGGGGTATTGCCGAGTGGGTATGCAGCTGCAGGGCTTATCTGGAAGTCTAGCAAGAGGAAAAAAGTAGCTGTAAACAACAGCAAAAACCCCTACCTAAGCAAACAGCAGCGCATCCTTTCTCTCCTGGCATCCCTGTGGAGCCCAGATGAGCATGGAACAGCATGTTGTAACCCTTGTTGTCAGCTCTTTCTTTATTTTTCATCTCCCTTTCCAGTCCTCATCAACCGAGTTGACCACTGTGTCGCAGTCCTTCCCTGCTTGTGCTCATGCTGATGCTCCAAGCAACCGGCTGCACGACTGGGTTATTCCAGAGCCCGGCTCTGGCTGAGCTGCTTGCAGGGGGAACGTGGGGAAATCTGCATTTTTTGACTTGAAATTGAAGGCAGGACTGGGAAAAGAGGCTGGTAAAGGATAAATGTGGGCTGTGGAGACCTCAGGTCTTACACGAAGTTGTTTTGTTGTCCGTGCAGTCCCACCCCAGGTCTGTATGGATGCGCAGCTCCCTGGGACTCTCCGAGATAGCTGTTCTTCATTAGCAGCTTGCTGCAGGGGAGGGGGCGGGGGGAAATGTTTTTTAAGCCATATCCTTGTTTCTCAGCTGCTGATTTTCTTTCCTGAAAGGAAGCGTCAAACCCTTCTCTAAGTATATTTTGCTGCTCCAGCATTGGGGGTGTTAGGAGAAGGGATGGAGGCATGGGGAGACCTTGGAGGAGACAAAGTGTGCGTGCGGGGGCTGAACCATGTTCCTGCAAACAGATAATTAACTTATATTAACAATACAAATTGAACCTTTTTTTGGGGAGCTGGGAGGAAAAGAAAGGTTTGAAAGAAGTCAGTGTTTTGATTTCCATTTTGAACTTTGGTGTTCTTTTTTCCCCTGCCTGGATTTGCAGAATAAAAGGGAAAATAGAAAGTAAATGACTTAAAACCCACTTTGCTCCAAGAAGATAATTTTCCCTTCGCTTTGATGTTTTGTTTCAGGGAGGGGGAGGGAGCCGATGTGTAGGCTCGAGGCTTGTTTTGTCGGGCGACGCTTGAGATCTCATCCCTGTGCTCCTGGCGAGTCCCGAGCATCGCCGGCAGCAGCGGTACCCAGGCTGTGGCAGTGGCCTGGGGGACCCGAGATAGATGGGGAAGTCAGAGCGAAACACCTCCGAGGGGAGCTGAGCTGAGAGGCAAAACACAAAGTGTGTTTGAAGCAAATATTTGGACAATCTCAAGGCTTTGTTTAAACAAAGCGTCAACTGTTAATAGCCGATCCCGCAGGGAAAAGCGGATCCTCCTGCCGTGCGCAGATTAGAGCGGGAGAGCATCGCTGATGGGGGGACAGCAAAGTCAAAGCGGTCCCAAGCTCTTGAGTTTATGCTCGGCTCCCGCTTGGAAAAGCAACAAGCTGAGCAATTTCTTCCCCAAAAGGGTGAGCTCATGCATGCCCTCGCCCTGGTTTGGCATCGGGAATATAGCACGTGCCCTGCAGGGCTGGGGCACGGACGGCGAGGGATGGTGTGGGGTTGTGCTGGATGAAGGTTTTCTTGTACGGTTTAACAAGCGAGTTTAGAGAGATTGTGGGAATATATGGGCTGGGAGACTAACTGGGAGGCTGTTCCCTAGTCCCTCCAGCCCTGCTATCAGACCTGGCAGGAATTAGGAAGCAGCACTATATAGATTTTAATAATTTTCCCTTTGATCTTGCTTGTCCGCCTATCTCGCCCGTTCACACCCCTGTTTTTGATCTCTCTTGTAAAGTGTTTACACCCCACAATTATTGTAATTACCTGCAGGAAACCCAGGAACAGGCTGGCAAACCTGCGTAAATCAAAGGGCTTTTAACCCTTTCGGTGCTGAGCAGTCCTGGCAGCAGATGCCTCTGAGCGTGCTCCCCGTCGCGTTGCCCTGCTGGTCCTGTATTAAATGTGTTAAATACCGCAGGTGTTAAACTCATGGCCCAGTTTTTAGCACACGTACATGTGTGTGGGGAATAAAATAGCTTTTGCTCCCTCTTCTCCCCTAATTCCCCCCACCTGGCCCTGCACCTCCGCTTTATACCCACGAAGCAAACGCTGAAAGTGGTGCCTCCTCAGCCAGGTGCTCGGAGCTGGATAAATGTAAGAAAAAAACCTGCGCCGTGCTGTGGAGATGGCAGTTGGTAAGAAAAAGGCCTTGATCAAAAGCCAAGGAGAAAATAAATAGACCTGCTGCTTTTAATACCTGCCCATCCCATGCACCAGTGGCACTGAGAGCCTGCAGGTTTTCGCTAGTCGATGCCTGCAGCTCGGTGGTGGTGGGACTGGGGTCCAGGCACAATCCCATCGGTTCCCGTCAGCCCCGACTGGCAGCTGTTATCTTGTCTCATTTGGGATCGATTTCCCCTCTCCTTGGCCATCTATTTATTTCTTTGTTTGCTGCTTGGAGCCAGCTCCTTGTGGCTTTTTGGGGATGCCCAGCTGGAAACGCTGCTGGGAGCAAGATAGCCAGCGACAGCAGAAATGTAGAAACGGATAATCATGAAATATGGAGCTGTAACTCCGTCACACCAAGGTGGTAAATCTCCAGTAGGGAAGTGTATGATAGGTACTGGTGGGAAGGGGGTGGGTTCAGCAGGACCTGGTGGAGGTTTGCCTTGCTCCAGCTCCAACCAAATCCGGGGCAGGTGGTTCCCTGCCTCCCTGGAGTGTGGCTGATGCGAGAAATTCCGCTACAATGCGCCGCAGGGAGCCTTGTGCTCACAAGCCAACATTGGCCAGGCCATGAAAAAGCTTTAAGGCTGAAGCCCCAGCAGATGAGCCATCCCTCTATGCGTCTGTCACCGCAGAGAAGTGATGGGCTCAGCGGTGCACGATGCTTTCTCTCCCCGAGGGAGATGGAAAGCACGGGGGAAGCACCGAGCCCCGCAACAGGTCGTATTTCCTCCCTCTCCTTTTAATCCCTGATTTTGGACAAACACCGACCCAGAAAGGGAGAGAAGAGGAATTAAATTAACGAACACAATTTCTCCCTGTCATTGCACTCTGACTAATGAGTCTATTTCTGGGTAATAAGAAGGAGCAGGAAGTGACAAGGCACTGTAATGAATTAGTGGCCCAGAACCTCGTTAGTCAGAATAATCTTTCCATGAAAGATAAACGATGCAAACATTAATTATGAAGCCGCTGCGGAAATGCATTTTGTTATTTGGCATCCCAAGACATCTCTCCAAGTTATTACTGGAGTGAGGTGCTTTAGGAAAAAAGAAAAAAAAAAGATTATAAAGAAAAGTGGTGACAATATGTGGGTCTCCAAGTAGGATCACCTTTGCGAGGTGACACGTAAGCCGAGCAGTAGGGTGATTTCCCAGGGACATCACAGATTTCCAGGGGTGTCCCTCCCTGCTCGTATTAATCATCCATCTTGCAGTGATGCTTGCGGGCGCCTGCCAGCCCAGAGCCCCTTGCCAGGCGCTGTGCAAACCCTTGGGCATGAAGAAATGTCAATTCAAAGAAATGCATCCTAGGGTCTGGTTTGTGTTTTTTTGGTGTGTGTTTTTTTTTGTTTTGTTTTTTTTTTTTTTAATGTTAGGAGGTAGGATTTGGATTATTCATCTCTGTCACTTTGCAAATGGGGGTTGCAGAGTCTTGGCTGCAAGGGTTTTGGCGAACAAGCTCTGTCCATAGCTTGGTCATTGCTGCTTTCTGAAGAAGATGGCTTAAAACTGGGGCAGGTACATGCCTGTGAGCCATGATCGTGCCTCAGATTGCCCTGCAGGTAATGGCACAGCAGCAACTGAAACCAGGCTGGATTTTAAGGTGGAGGGGGAGAGAAGCAGGAACATCTTTAAAAAAATATATAATTTTATATACATGTATATATGTCCATATATCTCATGAGGGAATGAGGAAAAGCATTCCGCCCCCACTCTCCTTTCCAGCTACTGGCTGCTTCCACCTCCACTGTATTAGTGCGGTGTGTCCCAATTTTCTTCTTTGTTGTTTTTATTCCTGATGTATTCCGGCTTTCCTTGCAAATTTCAAAGCAGCAGCGCCCGGTGTTTGGTCGCAGCGGCGGCTCTGCCTTCCAGGTGCAATTACTTTGCAACACAACTTTATCTTGCGCCGTGTCTCTCATACCAAGCAGCTGGGGAAAACGCTTTGTTGGGGTCTAGTGGGGTTGGGGAGAAGGCAAAGGAGCGGTACCAGAGGGGAGGGATGGAAGGAGATATCTCTGTGCTTATCAGCATCTGCATCACATTTTAATCCAGCGGCCCTAGCCATGACACTTTGTCACTCCCCCAGTGCAGATGCCAGGGTGGGTGGGATGGATCTGGTGGACGTGATGTTGTTCTGGGACTCTGCTTCCCTCTGATGCTCTTCTTGGAGGACCTGAACTCTGTGCCGCTCGTGACCAGGTTTAATTTTGATGCCCTGGGCGGGTTTTATCCAAGTAGCAGAACAAGTCAGATACTCACACAGATGCTTTTGCAAATCCTGCTGAGCATTTCCAGGATTATGTAAGCGTTATTTTTGCAAACCTTCTCCTCGCCTCCCTGGATCGGAGATCACTGTCTGTTAATGGGAAGTAATAGCGGTACATTGCCTTTGCAGAGGGTTGTGAAGATACAGGCATCTGTAATTACAAGGTGCTTAGAAAGCACCGTAATGGGGCCAGCTATGTATTGTGGCAATGCAAATACTTCATAATAGTATCTGTGCTACTTCTAAGAGTCTGTCTCCAAACGCAGTCGTACCGCTCCAGCTGCATTGCTCTGAGATGGTCTAGTTAACGCCATACAAACCTAATAGCCTGTGTGTAGCTGTGCTGCCCGGAGGATGTTTCTGGGCTGTGGTCAGAGTCAGGCACGCCAGTTTAAGATGTTTTTATGCTGGTCCCCATCCCTGGGGTCCACGTCCAACCTGCTTAACTCCTGGGGACCAGGTACATGGTGGGGAAGGAGAGGCGAAAGCCCTCTCTGGGTAAGGAGCTTGCCGGCAGTCCTGGTGAGCTGGCCATGCAAGAGTGTGTCGCCTGCAGCAAATCCAAAAGCAAGCACGTTAGCGTGCCTCTCTATCCCTGGAAGTGTAAGAAAATGTGCTCGATTTTGGATTGCAAAAAAGTTAAGAGGGGTCAGTTATTGCAACTCTGCCTTGTCCACAGACCCTGTGTCCGAGCCCTTAAATCTCTTCTGAATCCCAACCTAGGATCCATTTCCTTCAAGGTATTCTAGTGCTAAGCTTCCACGGGTGGCAGTGGGTGGTAGTTGCCTTAATGCTTGGAAAAGGCTCCTTTGGTGGCGTCTTTCCCCTGCCCATGAGGACAAAAAGGAAAGCGATGAGGGACAGAAGGGATGGGGATGCCATGACATCAGCCCCAATGCTGGTACCTGCTGGCTGCACATATGGGGAAGGATATTTGTTCCATTGGTAGCTGGGAAAGATGCAACGTGTGTCTACTAGCACTTGCTCTCTGTTTCTGCCCTGCCCTGCGACCCTCTTGCCCTCAAGAGGCCAAGGGAAGGGAGAAAAAGGATCCATGAGCCCTCATAGAGAGCCCTCAATCACAGTGTGAAATTACCTTACCTTCTCAGTAATCATCACCATCGTCATCGCTATTGTCTCAAGAAGGGGAGAGAGACAAGAAATAACCCCACCTTAAACATTATTATTGTTTTCTGTCAATTGTTAGCTAGTTGTGCCAGTACTTGAGTTAAAGGAAGAGAGAAACAAGCAGAAATATGCTGAGAAATAGCAGTGCTAAACCACTTCTACCCAGAGCTAAAGGACTCTGATGCCTGGATAATTAAGGAGCCCAGCAAGCCCCTTACACACTGGGTTATTGTGTTTCTGCCTCAGGTGCTCTTCTGCATTTTCAAAGTGCACAGGAATGGATCAAACAGGATTTACTCCTTTCTGCAAGGGCTGGCTGACGAGCCGGGATTATGCTCTGTGAAAGCATCTGATGAGGAATGAAATGAGACATTGCAAAAAGCGGTCTTTAGAAAATACAGCGAAGCGGGTGGGAGGGGAAGGGGAGGGAAGCGACAAATGGGGATGTCGTCCTGGCTTTGTCGCGGGGTGGCTCCTTGGGTGGGACGGGGATGGGAACGGTGACCCGTGCTTCCATCCGTTAGGGCTGGCTGGGATGTCACGTGAAGGAGCACTGAGGTTTCAGTTGTGCTGGATTTTTGAGAGGGGGTTTGAACCAGAATTTCCCAGAAGGGCTCCTTGCCTGCTGGGTGGGCTGTGGTATTCCTGCCATGACTTTCTGCCTCTTTGAGACCTTCTCCAAAGCCCTTTGAGTCCAGTAAAGCCATCTTTTATTTTGGTGGGTTGAGGACACAGCCCATAGAAAAAGGGGAGCCTGTATCCCAACAAAAAGTGTTGAACCCCCAGGGGGGATAAAGTCATAGAATCATTTAGGTTTGAAAAGACCTTTAAGATCATCAGGTCCAACCGTTAACCCAGAATTGCCAAGTCCACCATGAAACCATGTCCCTAAGCACTGTGCCTACCACAACCGGCAGGGGCATTTCTGCAAGGAGCACTTATGGCCAAACACTCCTGTCCTCTTCTAATGAAGAACATAACCACAACACCCTGGGGAAGCTTGCATCCCATTTCTCCTCTTGCTGCCTACCAAAGGGTGACAGTTTAATCTCTGGATACAGCTGGAGGTGAGCTCCTTGCCGTGGTGGGACGCAGTGTGGGAGCAAGACCTGGAAGGGAGCTGCAAGCCTCCCGGCTGGGCTTTCCATGCCAGCGCAGGCTCTTGAAGCGCTCGTCTGCTGCCAGTTGTCTTTTGCAAGCAATTGTCATTTCAGGGGCTTGACATCCCCATCAGGGAACTGTGTTTTTCCCCTCCTTCCCATGTCTCCTTCATCCCCCATCCCGGTTTCTGGCCCCCCCGGCATGGCCATGTCAGGTGGCTGACGTGCCGCAAGGCAGAGCCGAGCGGGTGTACGTCTGCGGGGAGCACAGCCTCCAGGAGATAATTGACTTCGGAAGCGCTTCGTATGAGGATCTGGGAAGAAAACAAGTGAAAATATGTTATTTTACAACCTTGATACTCCTGACCTCATTGGAAATAAATATACACATAACAGCCTGGAGAAATCAGATGCTGCATTTAATGGAGATGCAGGGATGAGAGCGCAGGGCTGTGGTGGCCTCGCACGGCTCCACCGGGTACTACAAGGCTCCGCTATGGAGCAGAGATGCTTGGGAGGATGTGCAGGGTTCTGGTTTATCGGAAGGCAGCAGGAAATCAGCCCCTTTTTCCCCATCTTCCTCCCCAGCTGTCCCGCGGGGCTCTGGCGTGATGCTTAACAGGCGATGGATGCTGTTGGGGCTGGTGCGGAGGTGGTCGGCGGTGCTCAGGGATGTTTCGGAGGGAGCTCGGCCCCAGGTGGGATGCAGAACCCGAAGCAAAGCCCACCCAGATGCCATAGCCCAGCTGCGGTTGCACCCCCAGAACATGAAGCTTTGGCATTGACACCCTGCTGCACCCAAATCCCCTGGCCCAGGTGGCTGTTGAGGGGGGGGGATGCCGTGACTCCCACCGACCACAGCCCCCCAGGGGGGCCAGGGCACCTTGGCTGCCCCTGCCTTCCCTGGGTCCCTCTCTGCCATCTGTGCCAGGGTCGTTAAAGGTGTGAATTAGTGCTTGTCGTGCAGTGCTACTTAAAGGTAATGAAGTTTACTTGGCTGGGTAAATTACCAGCTCTCTTTAAATGGCCCTTTTTTCCCTTCATTGCTATGCAGATGTATGCTAATGCGATGGTCTCCAAACACAACTTTGATGACCTTCTAATTTTTATTTATTTATTTACTTGACGAAGCAGTTTTGGCTGGCAGCATAATTTAATTAGCATCCCCATTTCGGAGCTGGTCTGGCAGGCAGGGGAGAGGAGCTGGGGCTGCAGAGGGGCTCTGGCAAAGGAGATGGGGGGCTCCCCGAGCCGGGGGGCTGGCAGGTCTGGACCACTGAGGCGTATATTCAGGGAGCAACAGTGCACCAGTGGGGTTTATCAGACTGAGTGGGGTGAACCTTGCATTTCTGGGGTGGTACAAAAGGAGGGCTCTGAAAAGAAGCTTAATAAGAGGAAATCTTTGCGTTGAGGCTGGACGAGGGCACTGCAGCGAGCATCTCCTGCAGGCAGAGACAGCCCATGCTGTGCTGCCAGCTGTCTCCTGCCCGGGTGGCCGCTGCCAATTCATTATCTCGGTGTGGGGAGCAGCTTGGGGGACAGGCCAGCCCCAGGGACAGGGACCGCGAATGAAGCGGTATCACCTCCTCCTGCAAAGTGTCTGCCTGGCTGTAATGAATCGCAGCCCAGGAGGAGCGCCTCCGACATCTCTGGTGATATATCTGGAATTTCTCTCCTGCAAGGGAACGTGTGGCACAGCGGTAATCAGGGGCTGTCTTGGGAAATCAGGTGCTTGGACACGCAGGCAGTGGCCGAGTGCCCATTGATAGGCTTGAGAAGGGGCAGTTGCCTACATCCCCCTCTCCTTTGCTCTCATGCTGCTTTGCCCTTTCCCATTCCCCAAATCCCCGCAGTCCTCTCCCACCTGCAGAGCATCCTTCCTCCTTCCCTCCATCCCCGTATCGGTGGCAGGCAGTGCTGCCAGTGCCCTGGGGCGCCCAGGCACGCCAGCTCCAGCTGCTGCTGTTTAGGTATAAGTGTTTACATTTGTTTATCACAAAGACGCCCCTGAGATTTCCGGGCTCATCCGCAAGCAGGGCCGGAGAGCTTAGCGAGGAAATCTGTGAAAGGCGTTCGTCAGCAAAAACGCCCCTAGAAGTGGCACCCGGCTGCGTCCTTGGCTTGTAGGGACTGGGACTGGGACTGGGTGCCCGGTGGGGGCTGTGGGAGATGGTGGTGGTGGCCAGGGAAGAGCCTCGAAGCCTGCAAGAGGTGGGAAGCCTTGCGTCTGTCCCTGGCAGGGGTGTAAAGCGTGATGTCTGTGGAGTGTAGAGCCACAGGGCTGAGTCTTGAGGGGTCCATCAATGTCCGTATGGACCTCCCGAAGCTCTCCAGCTCCAGAGAGGATGAGCTGCCCAAGCGCCTCTCGTTGGATGCTGTTCAAGCCCTCCATCCTCTGCCCAGTAAATGTAAGCAGCCCTGTGCCAGGTGGGCAGAGAGGAGGCTACACACCTCTCCGTGGCCTCTGATCTCCCAGTTTTGTCCTCAGCCAGGAGCTGAGAAGCACAAAGCTGTTTTGGCGAGTGCCTGGTCTCCCTCCAGCCCTGGGCTGGGCCAGAGCCGGGATGCTGGCAGCAAGGAGATAGTTCAAACTTTTATTGGCGTATTCGTGTCCTCCGATTGACTGATAAACTGGCTCCTCATTATGTTTTTGTGTTCTACTCGTCTTTTTAATTAGCCTAAGGGCCTCATTAGCAGCAGCAGCAGCAATGACTCTGTGATCAGCCTTGCCTGGTATCCAACCTGCTTGATGTCGCACAGGTTCCGCACAGAAAGGTTACCTGCGAACGGGGCAGAGCCGCTGCCAACAGCTGCCCTCCTCCTCCCCAGACCCCTGACCCCAGAGCAGGGGGCGTGGGGACACTCCTGGAGGTGGATGGGGACCGATGGTGTTGGCTTCATGGTGTGATGCTGCAACAAAAGAGGGTGCAAGTGTCAGAATGCTGCTCAGAGCTTCTGGGTCCTCTGCTTTGCTCTCCTCATTTATATGGGATGGCTGTTTCATGCCTCAGTTTCCCTGCCTGCATACTGAGCCCCTTCCCCTCCTCCTGCCCTCAGCTAAGCAGAGGGTGAGGGTCCCTCTGGCAGGATGGTGAAAGGCTGTGAGTTGTTTCTGTCCCAGGGAATGGGGACCTTAACTTCTGCACCTGACTTTGCTGGAGGAAGCCAAAAGCTCCGGCACGGTGTAGCAGCCAGGCAAGGCACTGCTCCGGCAGCCAGCTGGTGCCCCCTTGCTCTGCCTGTGCCATCAGGCAGCCAATTAGCAAGAAATTAATATTGTGATTAGCAAATATTATGATTTTCTATCTGAATCTGTAATAAGCTGATTATTCACTCGTGAGTAGCAGCCGCTGACGGTAGATGCCACTGCCTTTCCCCTGCCGTGCCATTACAGGGCAGCATCGCAGGCCAGGGGCCTCATCCTGCCCAGGATGCGGGAAGCCACCCCGTAGGGAGAGCATGGAGAGCAGGGTGCAGCCATGCACCCCATCCCCAGCGAGGGCAGAGCCCGGAGGGAAGCAGGCAGCCCTTGCAGGCAGGAGGACGCAGGCAGGGCTCGCTGCAGGCTCATGCAGGGCTGCGGCTTGTCAGCAGATGGCAATCCCCTCCTGCAGCACTGCAAAGCAGTCTGGTGGCACTTTGGGGACCGCAGGGTCTGCAAAGACCACCCTCCCCAGGCAGCATTGCCCTGCGCTGGTGCTGGCGGCAACTCGTGCGGTGGCAGAGCATCCCGCAGCGCTTCGCTCCAGAGAGAAACGGGCTCAGCGCAGCGGGCTGAGCTCCGCTTCATTATTTTCTGGCGTACGTGGTTTCTGCTGCAGCTCTGCATGGGGCTGAGGCTGGGTTTTTTCTGCTCGTTTCGGAGCATCCGCTGTGCTGCTCCCCAGAGGGGGTCGCAGGAAGGGCTTGCTGTGTTTTCCATATCAATTAAAATGCTTTATCATTTTTCAGTTAGCAAACGGCTGGGCTGATGTGGGGCGCGGTAGCGGATAGAAAAATCTGCTTTTCCTTTGCACCGTCTGTTGGGGAGGAGTATACATTGTGTGTCTTATGGAAACCATCACATATTTATCCTTCAAGAAGGCACTGGCAAACTTTCCTCCCTTACGGCTCCCAGCATGCTGATGAGGGATGACAGCAGATGATTTTCTCTGTGCTGTTAAAGAGGGAAGTTTTCTTCCCTCCTGCCCTGTTCTGGCTGGGGAAATCAAGGCACTTGCAGTGATTTCTCAAAGCCAGGGAGAAGGGGGCAGCACTGTGGCCATGGGAAGGAGGAGCAGAGCGCAAGGTGCCATGTACTGAAAACAGCGCATCCTCCCCGTACCTTCCCTGTGCCCATCTGGGACTGCTCAGGTTGGTGCTCAGCATCCACGTGTCAAAAATACTCCTTCAAAGTGGCTCAAACATGAGCATTCTATGACCATCTCCTGCTCTGGGGCTTCAGGTGCCCAGAGGCCAGGTCCGAACTGCCTTTGCAAGCCAGGTTTCTATTCTAGGCAGTTCTGTACGTGTGAAATAATTCGCATTTTTGCCGATTTCTTGGTGGAAGAGGGTGCGGGATGGCATCAGCCAGCTTCTTGGTGGAGGGCTTGAGCACTAGATGGCGAAAATGAGCCGTGGAAAAGCACCGTGGTCCTCACCCTGCCATCCTCCCCGCTCTCACCCCATCATCTCTGCTGAAGACTTGGGGGGAAAAAAAAGAGATAAGTTGGGGGAACACGATTTCTCTGAGCGTGATGGAGCTGCAACTCGTCCCTGACCTTGAGTGTCCTCAGGCCGGGATGTGATGCCTGCACAAGTGGTTCAGCTTGGCCCTCCTGCTCTTCTCTTTCCTTTGCTCCGCGATAGCGCCAGGCTGGTGGCTGGCAGCAAAGCCCCGCTGTCCCCGCATGTGCAGGGTGCAGTAGATGATGCAGGGCTCTGAGGCCGGATAGAACTCATGGCTGTGGTAGAATGTGCTAAGCGGGGTGCGAATTGGGAGCAGGGAAGTGTTGGCTGGAGCAGGTTGGGGGGATATTCTCCGGTGCTCAGAAGATGTAGTGTTCAAACTCTGTGAGAGAGATGCAAGGTTGAGCGGAGGAGACGGTCCAGCAGGGGGCTGGGGCTGGGCTTGTCCTGGTGGGAAATCACTGCACCTCTCAGGGGCACCATCCCCTCCCTGCCCATCCCAGGCCATCTCCACCATGTCCCCGGGCTGGACCCTCAGGGATTTTTGCTATGTGTGTGGGTCACTTCTGCCAGCATCACATTGGTCGCTTCTGCCGGCATCACATCGTCTCTGCCCCTGTGCAAACACACCGAGCATCCTTGCAGAAACAGCAAGGCAGCATCATCCCCTCTCCTCCCTCCTCCTCCTCTCCTGTCTGGTGCTTGTGTTGCAGGGATTTTGGGCTTCTGAGCCCAGGTGGGCCCTTCGTTGCCCTCGGGGTCTCTCCCCTCCGTTTCGGGGAGCGGCTGGCTGGCTGTGCTGGGCAGAACGGTGCCCGGCTCCTGCACGCCATGGGCAGAGCGGGCTCCCGCTGGTCAGCCATTTGTTTGCTTTCCTGCCATCAGGCTATGCCGAGCTGAAATTACTTCTCATCCGAGCAGCTTCGCCGCACGTGTGTTTACGACCTGTGCCTAAGGCATGTTCCCTCCCGTTGAGAGTTGGCTGGGGCTCTTGCAGCTGCTTTTCCTCCCGATGCCAAGTCTGTAAGGAGTTTGTTGCATGCTAAACCACAGCAATCCATCCCAGCAGGGAGCAGAGGCAGAAGCGCTGGCTCAGGGAGGGCCGTATGGCCGTCTGTTTGTCTGTCTGCGCACGTAGCTGTCCTTCTCCCTGGTCTCTTCTTAATACTGATAGCCCTGCTGCTCAGGGGCCATGGAAAGAAAGGGGTGAAGCCATTGCAAGCTGGCGAGCCAGAGGCATCCGTGGCGTTTTGGAGGTGAGCTCAGGAGAGCCTGTATCATCTCCAGAGCAATGAGTAGGATGGCTGCATGGTGACATGGGTTTTAGGATGGAAGGAATGAGAGTGGGCGCAGTGAGGGATCGTAGGGTATGTGAAAGTGGGATGGGAAAGGTACTGCAGAGCAAATGCATCCTCTACTCAAGGCGCGTACTTACCCAGGGAATTTATTTTCTGCGGTGAATTTGCCACAATCTGGAATTTAGAATTAAGAACTTCAACTTTTTTCCCCTTGGTGTTTTTTTTTTTTTTTTAAATTAAAATTTTCTTGTCTGGTGGTTTTAGTGAAAATCCTGAAAGTAAGGCTCTAAACTACCCCACAGGCTCAGCAGTTTGTAAATGCATTAACCCCACGCCCAGATCATGGCAGGGCAGGTGACTGTGGGGCTGGCGATGCTGCAGGAGCGACATCGAGCAGCCAAGCGAACAAAAGGCAACCCAACGGGCACGTGGGGGCTCTTATCCAGGCTGAGTTAGAGACACCAGCTCTGTAATCACTGGCAAAAAGGAGATTAAGAAGGGGCTTCGTTGAGGGCTTACACATTTCTGAAGGGAATTGAGCGGATTGATGCCACGAGGCTCTTTGAGCTAATGTCAGATTAGAGGAACAAGTGGGCATCAATTTAAGCCAAGACACTGCAAAGCAGGACACTAAAGGAATTTAGGTGAATATACATACATTTAAAATATTTTCCTGTGTGCTGTGATTAGTTAATCTAAGTCATTGACTACCCAAGGCAGCAGTTGGAGTAATCAGTGCAAATGACTTTAAAATGAAGCCAAGCTGGTAATTAGGGATAACAAATGTCATGTCAGGAAAGCGGTGACTTGGCTCAACGACACTGGAGCTTTGCAAAGGTTGTCCGGACCCTGTGTCCACCCAGTGAGCGGGGAGGAAGAGTAGGAGGTAACGGCAGGCTGTGTCGTGGCTGCGGGGAGCTGGCGATGCAAAGGGTGTTGGGCTCTGCATAGCTGCTGCCTTGGGGTTAATGCTCTCTGGCCACCCTTTTTGGGTTGCTTTATGGGCGCTAAGAGACCTTTACTTGGAGAGGAAGCAGAAGGCTGATGAAGGCTGTGCACGCAGCCAAAGAGTAGCTGAGCAAATCGACCAAAACAGCAAGATGACTTTTAGCTCACCATCAGTATGCTTCAGAGTTAACAACTGTTGGTGTGAATGTGTGATAAGACATCTGACATGTCTGCAATGCTTAGCGCTAAATCTCCGCTGTCTGTACTCTAATTCAGAGCAAGTGTAGGCTTTTTCTGAAGGGGAGGGGCTGGTTTTGCATGTTTGTGAAGTGCACAGCAGGGCCCTGATTTCAGCTGTTATCTCTGGGGCTCGCCGGAACAATAACAATATCTGAAAGCGTGGAGTTTTGTAATGACTGTTTTTACAAAGTCTCTTCTAGTTGCATTTGAATATATTTTTTACTTTTTTTTTTTTTTAAGCTGCTCTGCGAATAAATTTAACGCGGACAAAAACCATAGCCAGCCCCCTGGAAAGTGTCACCTTCACAGTGACGCCGACCGTGGCACTGACAAAATCGCCTGTCGGGGTGATGCGCTGGCAGATGGCAACCTCCGCTGGGATGGAGCAAACGAGCAACTAGAAATTCTGCAAAAAAACAGCCAAAATCACCCCCAATCCACCCAGTAACGAGCGCGAGGGCTGTGTCTGCTGGGAGAAATGGGCAAGGGGCTGCTGCCGGTGTCACAGGCTGCCTTGCAGCCTCCCAGCCGGCGTTTGCCAAATCTCTGCTAAACCCAACCGCCTTCCCGGCAAAGACGAAACTAGAAGTAGCCTTGGGAGTGTTTTTTTCTTCCTCTTCTTCCCCTTCTTTTTCTTTTTTTCCCCCTGCTCTTTCCTGCCTGTGACTCCAGCAGACATCTGTCTAATGAATGTGGAGGCATTTATACTGGCCAAAGTGAAATGTATGAGGCTGATCGCCTTCATCTTATTACCGCTAATGGGAGCCCACGTAGATAAATCCTCATGGATCCTGATGGAAACTTACCTTTAAATATCTGGCGTTCAGTGTGAAATATGGTAATGCTGAGGCCAGGGGAAGGTGGAGGCGCACGCGTTGCCTGCTGCAAACCACAGGACTTAATTTGCTCTTGTGGGGATTTGAGGAGCGGTCCCAGGGAGGTGCAGAGGAGGAGGAGACGGCAGCTCTGGGCTTGTTTTTTGAGAGCCATGGGGTCGGTGGCCGCCTTTGTGGGTGATCAGGGCTTGGGCATCCCTCGGCTTGACCCCTGAAGCTGCGTGGGGCTGGTGTCCTCATGGGTGGTGGCTTGGGGCTTGCTCGCAGGCTTTTCAGCCCCGAAGAGACTGCTTCAGCCCCCGTTGTACTGGATCCAAGTGGGACAGTGGAGCGGGTGAAGCCACTGCCTTGCCCTCCCCACACCTCTGAGCCCTCCTCGTGGATGGCCATGCCCTCCATGGACAGCAAAGGGGAAGGGAGCTGCTGTTTCCCAGGGCTGTCAGAGCTACAGTCCTGTTGGTATTTATTTGTTTTTCCCCCAATAAGCCCTGAACTCAGTGGCTAATTCATTAGCAAGTGGCTATTAAGCACATGCCTAGGACTAAGGTTTAATAACATAAACCTAACAGTAGTGGGTACTGTGTATTTTTACACATCTACCCAGCTTTAGGTGGTAAACCTCAGCCCAGGTGCTCTTTAAAGAATCAATAGTTATTTATTAAACATGGAGCAGCTATCCAGCTAAATTTAAATTAAAGGCCTAGCTGAAAGATGAGCTTGGATTTAAAGTATTAAAGAGTTAGCGGTCTAGCGCAGCGTGCGCTGGCATCCCTAAAACTGCTTATCTTAACCTGGCCCCATCCCTGCATGCCTTCCCACACCTTGCCCGGCTGCCTGCTCGGGCAGAGCTGCTGGGAGACTGGGCTGCCCATCCCTGTGGCCTCCTGGCTCCCAGGGGCACCCCAGCGCCTGCATCCCTGGGGCACCGAGCAGCTGCCGGGGGAATAGCAGAGGGAAGCAAAACATTGCCATTTAATTTGAGCAAGCTCCCTCTTTGCTCTGGTAAATACCATCGAAGGTAAAAGTTCCAGGCTGGCTTCTTTCCCTCTGCCGGCAATTTGGGCTTGTAAAAGCACAGAAGAGAGCTCTCCTGGTGTGCTGCCTTGTGCTGGATCCCACCGGCTCCTCTTGCTCCCTTGGCATGGGGCTCACAGGCGCTGGATGCAAGAGCTGCCTTTTCTCCGTGGGTTTCACCAGATTGGCGATGCCTAACGATCTACAGGAGCGGTGGGGCAAAATGGGGCAGCAGATTGCATCCGTGGGGTGCAATGTCGGTGTAGAGTTAATGCAACTCTCAGCATCACCTTCCCATACCTTTGTCTTCACTTCCCATCCTTAGAGATGTTCGCTTATTTTTAATTATGTTTTCCTCTGAAAGGGGATGGGATGGCTCTGTCCTGCTTGCAGTTGGACAAGATGTTTTCCAGCATCTGGTGACTTGCAAACCTCCCCCGGCGTTGCAGCTCTCCCCTGGGTTTTGTCTTCACTGCTTGCCTGGCCAGCAGCCCCAGGCAGCGAGCTGGTTCCCAGCAAGTCCTCTGTGCCCAGAAGCAGCTCGCTGTGTGTCAGTACCTTTGCTGCATTCCTCCAGGGGAAAAAAAAAAAAAAAAAAAAAAAAGTTGGGGGAAAAAAGTGCCTTAACTGCTGCTGCTTATCCCTCTTATTTTCGGTTCATTTTATGCAGCTTCAAACACAGCCGACACTCGCCCGGGTCCATTAACGGAAAATAAAGGTCAGGGCTGGAGGCACCGAGTGCTGCCATCCCCGGCTCCCGCGCGCTGTGCGGCGCGAGTGCGAGGGCCGCAATTTTTTCAATTTTCTGAGCTGGTGGAAGCAATTGGGGCTGAATTGGCCCTGAGCTCCTGGCAGAGCCGCTCCCACCAGCCCAGGGATGGGGACAGGACCGGGCAGGATGGCTCCTTGTCACTCCTTGGTCCAGGCTGGATGTTTTGTAGCGTTGTCTCTTGGGATGAATAGTGTGGCTAAATTTAAGAGCCAGTTCCAGCTCATGGCTCAGTTTCAGGGATATGGGATGATGCTGGGCAAGCTGCTGCCCCCAAACCTCACTTGTCCCAAAATAATGCTATTAACGCTGCTCTTAAGGGAGGTTTATTGATGTTAAGGGCTAAAGCAAGCTAGAGGTTGTTTGCTGGTGTGCTGATGGTTTCAAGGTAGGTCCCTCCACCTCCCCAAAGCATTCCAGGAGCTGCGATGGGCTGAAATATCACCGGTGACTGCATGAGTTGCCGTACCACGTGGGCATAGGGTCTGGGATTGAGGCTCCTGGACTCCATCCCCTCCCTGTTGGTGGGAAGCATGGGTGAGAAACAGGCGTGCTGCTTTTGTCAGGGTGATATGTAGGGCTCGGTGCCCTGATCAAGAGTTTTCCAAGGAAAGGGATGAGGTGCTCTCATCCTCCAGGAGATACCCCATAGCAATGAGTAGATGCAGGGGTGGACTCTTGTCCCTTCACACTTTGCTGGTGTTTTGGCATGTGTATCCCACCTCTTCACACAAGATTAGGGAACCCTGTATGTACCCTTTGCCCAGCCTGCATTGTAATCTCTATTGCCTTATTCTTTTTTTTTCGTTTCCTCCCCTGAAATTTGCTGCTAGGCTCCTCGTAGGGTGGCTGCTGGCCCTGCAGCAGGAGATGCATGCAGACATGGCTCCGTTTTCCCATCAAGTGGCCTCAGGGCTGCGTGCGGTGCCTGGGGCTCTGGCAGCCCCCCCCCCTCGCCTTTCCCACACCTTGCTGTGCCTCTTGCATCTCACACAAGCTTTTTGCGTTATTGCCTTTGACGTGTAAACGTGACCAAAGAGCAGATCCTGAATAAAGAAGTCAATAGCAACAGGTTGGTAGGAGCTGGATGGCAGCAGGCTGTAGCGAACCTGGGTGGGCAGCAGACCCTTACAGAACTGGAGGGTTTCCCTTCCAGCCTGCCACCAGCACTGGATAATTTACTCAAGGCAGCCAAAAGCTGGTTTTGTATCTTGCCTTTGTTTGTGGCTTTTTCTCCTGGTTTTAGCGATGTGTGAAGACAGCTCTTGCCTTTCTCTGTCATGCATAGTCACTGTGTGATGTCTCTATCAGGCAGTGGCTTGTGCCGAGCATCCTTCTCCAGCATGGCAGCGCGTCTCTGACCGGCTCTCCCCCCACTCCCCAGCTCTCACAGTCACTTTGTGGTGTCACTACGTGACAAAACCCTCCTCACCACTGCCCTCAAGCTCTGCGTTCCAGCTGTAACAGAGGGGTGGGGGACAGGGGAGCTTCGCTTCGTGTCGAGGTCGGGTACCAACTCCATCACGCTTTACTCCTTCCAAGGCGCCCACCCGTCGAGGCTTCCCTGCAGTCAGGTTGCTTCTGCTTTCTTGCATCTCCCTGTCACCTTATCTGCCAGCTGCTCCTTGCCTGAGCTGTGATGACCACTCCTGCTTGGAGACCCAGCTCTAAGGAGCATCTCCAGGACCTCTCCGTGGGCAGCGAGCCCCGGGGCAGTGGGAAACACTCTTTAGGACCAGCACATCCTCTTGTTTGTATTTCAAAGCACCGGTGAAGTGGGACTGGGATTTTTGCCAGAGTCTTGCTTGAGGGAAAGTTTTCTCTGGCTCAGTTCACAGGACGAAGGATTTTTATTTTTTTCCCCCCCTCTGCTTTATTCTGATACCTTTTTAACAGGATCAGCCAAATAAGCAGATAGAGTATACCAGTTCACAGGCCCCTAGAGGTGAAAAGCCACCGCAGATTAAAGTGTTTTTTGTGATCTCTAAAGCAGCTGTATTTTATATGCTGACCCTGTTTTGCTGATCCTATTAAGGGGTATCGTGAAACACAGCACCTCGTGGCTATACGTATTTGACTTTCTGTAAGCAGGTGTTTTCTGGCCATGTTTCATTTTGGTGGATCTCGTGCCTTGCCTCAGTCCCTGGCTGACCAGACCACCGCGTAGGGTCTCTCCTTGGGTTGGAAAGGGGTTTCCATCAACCTGGGACTGAATTCCTATAAGGTCTTGTGAGGAACCTCATCTCCTGCATCTTGAAGGTCACCCTCTGTTCTTCTGGAGTCTATTTGGGTGGAGGGAGCTGTGACAGTTCAGGGGCCAAGCTGGTGATTTCTTATTTCTATTAGTCCCTGTGTGGGATGCAGATGCTGCGAGCCAGGCTACGCGACATGGTCCTCTCCCCTTTCCCAGCTCTCCTATTTTGGGGGGGGTTGTAGCTTCATTGCACCCTATTGGTGACCCCCCCCCAGGTGCGTCACTGCTCCTCCCAGTGCATCTCCATCCTTCCCCTGTTTCCATTGCAGCCCTTGGCCCAGGGAATGTGCGGTGATTTTGGGAGCTGGCGTGACCCAGCAATGAGAGTCATGGACTTCCCTCCTCCCCATGTTCTTGCAGTGCTGAAAAACCCAACCGCTGATCTAAATATTTAAAGCCAGCCCTCCTGCACCACCCTGGACCCAAGCACCCCTGAGCTACCTGTCAGAGCCAAAAGACCCTGTCCAGGGACCCCCTGTCATGCTAATGAATAAGGACAGTAATTAATGATCATCATTATTTATGTGTAGTACTATGAGTGCTGTCACCACTGACTGCGCTGGCAATTACAAAGGCTGCTCCCGCATCGTGCCGGCCAGCCGAGGAGGAGGAGGAGGAGGAGTGACCGCAGTGCTCGGGGCTGGCCAGCCCAGAGTGCCCCTTGGCATCGCCTTGCTGAGCACGGGAGCGATCGGCAGCAGGTCCCCGCGGTGCTCCAGCCACCTCGCCCTCCTCCTCCTCCTCCTCCTCCTCCTGGTATCAATCAGCCCGGCGGAGCCTGCTTCCCCAGATGGGTCTCACTTTCTGTTCCATCTCATTTGACACTTCATCAGCTGTAGACGGCAGAAAGACATGTCAGCTCCTGAGATCCATCCCCTACCTGCCAAAAGGCTTGTGCTCCTTGGCAAGAAACGTGATTAGTCTGGTTCGTGGCAGAGATTTCTCTCTGTGTTATCTTGGGGGAGGCAATTGCAGCCCCCATCCCATTTCCTTCCCCTTCCCCAGCCCAGCAAAGGCTTGTTGCTTATTCTGGCCCGGTGTAGAGGTGACACAGAGCTCTCCGTGCTTGCTAAGCCGATTTGTGCATACGCATTGGGACGCTGGTGCTGTTCCTGTACAAAGAGGCTGTGTGTCTGGTGCAGGATGCAGACGTGAAGGGCTGCACTCCTTATTCACTGGGTTAAGCGCAAGCCGCTACCCGCTGTGCGAAAATACCAGCAGCATATGTGAACTCGTGGTCGAAAACAGGGGGAAAGCCCTTTTCTTCCTCTGTGAAAGTGCCCTGAGCGTGGAGATCTCTCCTGGAAGCTTTGATGCTTGCTCAGTGCAGAGGGAGAGGCTGGGCAGCAGAAGGCTGCCGGCGGATCCAGCTGTACCACACCAGAAGCCTCGCACCTCCCCATTTCATCCTTCCCAATTCTCTAGCAACCAGGAAGATGCTGAGCCACCCCCCTCCCAAACTCCCCTGAGATCCTGCTGCTCATCCCTCTCCGTAGCTGGTCCTCACCCCCGTGTCCCTGCTGCTGTCTGGGTGGCATCGCTGGTGGGAAGGACCCTCTGTATTTCTCTGCGTTTCCAAGGCTTTCTGCCTGCGTGTTGGTGTCCCATAAACAGTAATGATGGGCATTATGTTTTGAGGCCATTTGAAGGGAGAACGTAAAACCTAATAGGTAAAAATATGCTTCTCCATGCAAGTTCCTTAGAATTCAACACAGCCGGGTTTTCAGCGGTGCCTGTGTGGGTTTTGTGGGCCCCTTTCCATGGGGGCTGGTGCTCCCAGGGGCTCAGCTGTCCCCCACGGAGCTGGGATGCAGCCCCTGGGCCCCGCTGCAATCAGCTCAAACTGGGGGAAAGATGTCGTCTTCAGAGTCGTTGTCAGGTGGAGAAGCTAAAGGAGGTGAGGATTTAAGAGTCTTGATTCCTCCCGTTGCGTACTGGGGCTGTGACTTGTGATAACGCCCCTAGGCACCAACTGTAATGCACGTAATAAATTAAAACCAAAAATGTGATTACTTTGTCGCTTGGAAGACAAATGTGTATGCCTGGGGAGTAACAAAGCATGTTTGATTTGTTGTTGTTTTTACTGTGTTTACTATTATTATAACTTATTCCAAATTATTCCAGTCTGAAATGGAGAGAAGGCTGTAGCTTGCAAACCTCCTTGGAAAAGTGGGTTTGGGGAAAGGACTTAACGGAGGCAAATCCTATGAAGCCGAGTGTCGTGGCACGGAAGGGTCTTAATTATCTGGATGCTGGTGGGGGAATTAGGGAAGGTCTGGATAACGAGAGAGCCGTTACCCCTTTTTCCGGAGACAGAAGGCTGAGGTAGAGGCTTGCTGGATGCTTGCTCAGCATGGATAACCTTCAGCTCGGAGATGAGTCCTTGACTTTGGGTCCAGCTTGCTTCTCCATCCCTCCCGGGGAGCGGAGTGCTCTGGAGACCCTACAAGGCACCCATGGGGGTGACTAAATGAGGATCTGCTCTTATTTTCTCCCCTGTAGGAGCAGAAATCTCCAAAGAAAGCTCCATCTCCCATCATTCCTGACTAGGGAAAAAAGAAATGGAGCTTCTAATTCCCATCTCTACAGGAGTCTCTAATGCGAAAGAGCTTAGAGGGGAGCACTCATGACTTTGAGAAGAGTAAAAGCCTCCCTTGTCCCCTAAGCGGTGTCCGGCTCAGTGAGCCAATACGCTCTGATAACATGGCAGATGGGTATTTCTAGCATTTGTTTTGATGATGAAAGTGTACATTGTGCTCAAAGATGCCCCCAGGACACATTGTTCTCTGGATAAAGTGATGAAAATTAAAACTAAGTTTCCTAGGTCAAAAGGACGCTCATTAAACCGTTCAGGCCTAAGAGGGAAAAAAGGGGGGAAAAAACGCAGCTAACAAAACCCATTTCTTTCCTCTAAAGAAAGTGGCTCTGGAGGAGCCACGTGGGACGTGTTTGTTGTTTGCTCGTGCTGAAAAAGCTGCTTTTGGATGATGATCTTGGTGCATCAGGTACCCTGATTCTCATGGTGTGCTGTCAGGGAGTGGGTTTGGGGCTGGGATGGTGGAGGTGCAGAAAACTCTGGGGTAACTCTTGTTTTAAGGTTTTATCCAATGCACTGGTGCCAGCCAGGAAAATGCAAAGCCGTGGGGTTTAATCTGGAGAGAAGACCTCAGGAGTCAGTTGACTGCATCAACGGGCAGTGGGAAATTGGGGATGTGCTGGTCAGTAGAGCTAGTGGTGAGAGAAGGATTGCAGGAGTGGGACCACAAACTACCCCACCGTGATGCTGCAAGGTCTGTGCTGCTCTGTGCTTGGCAAAAATACCCAAACAAACCACAAAAAAACAAAACCGGCCCCCCCCTGAAAAAAAACCAAAGAAGAAAAGGGGCAACTGGAGGAAAAAGCAGATTTCACGTAGGTTTGTGTCCAAGCAGGGACCACATGTGCTCCCTGCTCCCTCCACAGCCACTGAGCTTTTGTCCTCTGCTTTCTAACCCCCTCGCTGTTTAAGAACAAGCCGGGAGCCCCTAAAGAACCGCATTTCCCTGGGTGAATGGAAAAACACCACATTGCGGAGATGGAAATGCCAATCAGTGGGAGCGAGGGGAAGAGAGGAGCCAGCGTGTGGCCTCTGCAAATTGCAGGAAAAGTGACACAGTTATTCAGAGCTGCTCGGAGAGGGAGTTAGGTTTAGCGGTTAGACAGGAAAAGTGGTCTTGGATTCCTTTTATAACCACGTTATTGAGACAGCATGGGCAAATTGTTTCGCATCTTTGTTGCCCCAGTTTCCCCAGCCGTTCAAAATGGGACTGATTTTAACCTGCTGCCTAACAGAGGGGTGAGCAAAGCTCAGTTTGTTCTCGCTAAGTGCTTGAGCATCCTCAGAAAAGCGATGCCACGGAAAGGCAGGGTACTTTTTGGACTCCATAGCAGAGTACCAGACACTTCAGCTGTCATATTTAGGCTCTATATGGTTGTTACCCCATTTGAGAATATGCAAAAGCCAGCCAGGCCACCCATCAGATAATCAAATCTCATTATTCACAACGCTGAATATACCAATTAAGAAAAAAACCCTGTGTTTTGGAAGCGACGTCTCCCCTCCCTCCCTTCCAGAAACCACCCCAAATCAACCATCCTCATGCTTATTTTTCCATGTGTCTATTTTTATGCGATATAAATCGTGCTGTATGTGTCTGACTGCTTTTTCCCTTATTTATTTGATTTGCCCTCCAGACATCAGCAAAGAGCATCAAACGTCATTTTAGCTCTACCCTCTAGATGAAGGGAGAAGATTAATAGATGAGGGCTCTTATTGTGTGGGTATGTGCGTGTGCGTGCCGGGGTGTACAGCTCTTACTTCTCCTTAAATGTTTTCTATCCGGAATCAAATTTGGGACACTCTACCCCAGAGATGAACACCAAATTCCTCTTCTTCCCTGCCACCCCCCAAACCCATCAGAAATGTTAATCTCCTCAACAGCAAGAAATGCCCTGGGGCTGTGCGGGGTTTTTCTCCATCCTCCACCAACCCCCATTTATTTTCTGTCATTAAACGGCATCCTTTTGATCTGGAAATTAATTTGCAGATAAACTCAGACACACAGCAGCCTGCATGGGCACGTGCATCCGCGAGCGGGAGATGGTTTGGTGGCACTAGCTAAAATTACGCCGCGGATCACGATGATGTCTGCTACATCCCTGAACCAGAGCAGGCACCAAATGCAACAGGTGTTTGTAGGATTAAGCTGTTCTAATAAAATAAAAATAGAAAAATATTTTTATGTGTATATATATATATATTTTATTTTTTTTTTCCCCTCCCATCCTTTGTAAGATTTTTTTGTTTGGGGGATGGCAAGGCTTTTGTTCAGGAGCTGCACACCTTTCTCCACCAGCAATATTTTCATTGCACGGAGCTTGCTCCCACCCGCTTTCAAAGCCAAGCCAGTTTTCCTGACGCCCCAGCTGATAGGGAGTCCCGCTGTAATCCCAACTTTCCTTTTCACTTTGAAGTAAGTCTCTATTCAGCATGGTTAAGCACAAAAGCTCAAAAAGGCAGATGCTGAGGGCTTAAAAACCAGGAGAAAAGAGAGAAAAAAAAATAGGAAAGAGGCTGCGAGTGCGTGTTTTTTTAATCCCTTCGTATTTTAAGGGCTGTGTTCACCTAATGAGAAATGTCTGGGGGCAGGGCAGCCCCTGGGACAGGTGGTGAGACATGTGCGATGGGAAGATGTGAGAACTTGAGTTCAGGAATGGATTCCCCTTCATGCCAGGTCGTGCCTCAGTTTCCCCTTTTCTGCTGTCCCCTGCCCTGGACTGGGCAGCTGTGGGAAGGGTCCAGGGACCGAGCGCAGCCTTGGGTGATGCTGGGGGTGGCGGGATGGGGAGTTGCAACCTGGATCCAGACCTAAAAGGTGCTTACAAAAATCCTCTCCGCTTGACTTTAAAGTGGATTTATTTGTAATTCACTCTCCATGTATGTACTATTAAGGATTTGGGCTCTCAGAGGTGGGGTTTTTTTTAAGACTTATTACTTTTTTTTTTTTTTTTTTTCTTTAAAGGCAGCACGTGAGGGGAAAAAGCAGCTAAGTTCACCTTTAAGGATTTATTATCGTTTCTCTAGAGCAGGTATTTACTGGGGGTATTTCTCTGAGGAAATGACTGTCGATTATAAAAAATAAAATAAAATAATAAAAAAAACCACCCTCTCTCCTGAAGCCAGTAACCTTGCAGAGTGATGGATTGTCTTGCTGAAAGCGGAGTTAGGGAGAAATGGAGAAGGAGAGGAAGAAATGTAGATACTGTAGTATACTCCAGGGGGTCGGGAAAGGGATATGAATTATTAAGTAAAATTAATAATTGAAATAATTAACAGCTGCAAGAGATTTTTGTCCATCCTCCACATAATAGGGTAGCAATGTTTAGTATCAAGCTGTAGTAACCACTAGTAATTTGATGTTAATTAATTCGTTGGCTCAGCATTCCAAGCATTTATGGGTGTTTTCTTTCCTTATAAATATATTAATAAGTTTAAGTAATCCTACAAAGTAATTTCAAAAAAAAAAAAAAAGTCCTAGCAAATGGCAAGTCATTTATTTTTGATCAGTAATTAAAATGGCTTTTTCCCCCCATGCATGTACATCAGAGGAAAATGGCTTTGTTCCGAGGAGCTTCTAAGTTTTATTCTTCTTCCTCTGATATGAATCGATAACGTTTGCTGTTTGGGGCCAGACCGCTGCACTCTTGGCATTGCAATTTTATTTTTTTTATTTTTTTTTTTTTAATCATGGGCTTTTGGAGTTTGCTGCTGGGTGTCCTAAAGACCAGAGATTTTCCTTCCCCCAGCCCCACAGCTCTGACCCCCTTGGATAATCTAGGAGGGACTGGAGGCAAGGTTCTAAAAGATGTAGCTTGGTGATGGTGGCTTGTATTTGAGGCAGATCAGTTTGGGGGTGCTGGATAGATGGGTGGTGGCTGTGGTTAGGAGGAGCCGAACCCCTCTGAAAGCCCTGCCAGGTGGTGGATCCATCCAGAGGTAGATCCAGAGGCAGGTAAATGGGGTGCGGTGGGGTTTATTGCACACCCGGGTGCTCCGTGACAGGGTTGGAGGTGCAGGATGCAGACGGATGCAGGGATGCTTAAAGCATGCGGGTACCTGGGAGGGCACCAGCACTGCTCTGCTGGCCTTCAGCTCCCCTCTTTGATGGGGAGAGGACCCCCAATGTCCCTGTTTTGAACAACAAAGATGTCAGACCCCGTCCCTGGGTTCTGGTGCCGCCTTCTCATGTGCATCTTGCAGCGAAATAAGCATTGTGTGGCTGATTTGGTGTGGTGATGTTATTCTTTGTTACTGGCTCAGGAAAGGGTTGATCTGGATGAAGTCCTCTTGGATTGTTGCAGCTCTACAACTTCTCAGGAGGACCAGGGAGCCCTCCTGGGGGTAAAAGCAACCCCAGACCATGGTCTAGGTGACAGCAGGCACTGCAGCTGGCTATCCCCATGGCTGAGGCTTTGCTAGATCAGATGCAGGCTGTAAGGATGTTCGCACAGAACCAAACACTGCCATACCTCACTGAGTGGGGAGGAAAAATCGGGGTGCATGGAGGGAAGAAGGGAACAGGAAAGGTTGGTAACAGGAGGTGGAAAAAGAGCAATGATGTGGGGATTTTTCCCCTGGGCTGGGCTCAGAGGCATCATCGCCTTTCTAAGTTTGCATGGGGCTATGGAGTAAAAAAGGCGTTTCCCACGTGACACCAGAGAAGTGGTTTTCCATGGGCTGACAGCCCCAAATTCAGTCTCAGGCCACGCCACTGGAAGCAGATTCCCTTTCAGAGCTGAGGCGGCAGTAGACGATGCCCTCCATGCCATGTTTTGCTTTCCATCTGGGGAAGCACCAACACGTGGCAGCACGGGGCTCGGGGCTTCAGGCAGCGTTATTTTGACTCTGGATTAGGGTCTGGGAGCCTGGTGGGGTGGGATGCTCGGCATGCAGGATGCTCGGCGAACGGGATGTGCGTGGGCCATGGCAGCAGATGGGGGCTGTTGGATGGGAAATGGCATCGTTGTCCTCGGGGAGCATCAGTATCTTATCTGCAGGCAGCAGCGGCGGTGCCTCCCTTTGCAAAGCTCAGCACAAAACAGCAGAGCGGGGAAGGGACTAAATCCCGTCCTTGTCAGCAGATGGGGGTGAGGTGTATTTCTGGCCTGGCTGGTGGGAGAGGAGGTTGCAGGGCGTTATGGATATCCAGGCTGCTTTTGTATTGGGTAGCAGGGGCAATTCAGGTGCTGAGCTGGAGGGTTGGAGGAGGGAATCTCAGGAGATGGAGCAAAAGGTGGGAAATTCTTTTTTTTTTTTTTTCCCCTCACTCCAAATGCTGTGGGAGCTGTGAGAGGTGCCCAGCAGCAGGGACCGACTCTGCTCCTGCCCCAGGGAGTGAAGGAACATTAAAAGTTTGAAGTTAAACTGATGGAGCTCAGCTATAGCAGCAGACTGCTGCGCATTTCTCCCACTCAGGGATTTGCCCTATATTTAATTTTTTTTTCCTGACTGCTTTAGTGACTCTGTAAACGTTGCAGAGTTTTTGTGTATTTTTTTTCCCCTTCCTGCTAGATGAAGTGGGTTTGGTTTTTATTGAATCAGTTTCCTCCAAGGATAGAGGTTGCGAGTGGATAGAACCTCTTTCAATCCCATAAAAATGCCGTCAGGGGATTCACTTAAATTTATTTAATCCTGTGCACTTTATCGCGGTCACTTCATCATGGCAGGTAAGTGGATGCTAATGGATCCCTTCTTTTTATGGCCTGCAGCCTCCTGGAATTAGATCCCCCAGCTGCAAATCTCTCATTTGTGGTTGGCATTTTATCTTCTTTCTTTTATTTGATTAGCAGGGGTGGGGGTGGAGGGGGATGGAGCAAGAGACAGGGTGCCTGTTTCAGGGTATTAAGGCCACGAGAGCTCGTTGCTCTAATCTAGTCTGACCTTCTGGATAGCACCAGCCAAAATTTCACCTGGAGGGAGATGCTCTGCGAATGTCAGAACACGAAGTCCTCCCTCCATCCCTCCCACCTGAGCCCAGTAAGCCGGGATCTCAGTCTGGGGTTGCATTGCCAAAAAATACGGAAAGCTTTTGCTCTTCCCTGCCTTGGCACTGAGTTGGAGTTGATGTGAATATACCTCTTCTGATGGCCTGATTTACTGTCCTCCAAACCTGACGGGCCCTTTCCGTTGAAATGTTGAACTTCATTGTCACTAAACCATTTTCTTTTATAAAGTTGAAGTGTTTGGATGCTTTCAGGGTGAAGGTTGTTGAATTGCCTGCTCCATTAATGCTTTTAAAACTGGGAGATTTTTTCCTCTGGTGTCACAGTTCTGCTTTTTTTTCGTGAACCTGCTTTAGTGTTTAGTTTCAGCTGCTGAATCTGAAGCACTTGTCCTGTCTGACCTCTGAACTTCAGCCTGTGTTTGTCTGCCTGGGCTCAAGACTGCGGGATGCTGCCCCTGTAACAGCGTGGTCCAGCCCCACCTTGGACCTCCAGCATCTTGGCTTAGAGAGGGAGAGCTGCATGGGCTGTCCCTCATGATGCTCTTGAATACTTTCCCACTGGGAAAATATTTCTGTCCAGGTTTAGCATCAGGCCAGCGATGATGTGTGGAGCTCAGATGGAAATTCAGACTGACTTAGGCTTTGGTGAACCTAAGGGCTGCTGGCTTTGTGCATTGGGGCATCTCCACGTCATCCACAAGGGCAGCAGAAGGAACTTCTGCCCTTTGCAGATCTGTCCCAGCGCGCTGAAAGGCAACCTCAGGCAGAAGTTGAATGTGTTGCGGGGTCTTATCTCTAGCAAAGCCTTAGCTGGTGGCTATAACACAGAGTTTCCTGACAGCAAAATGTCCTTGTACAGTACCAGGCATCAAAACCAGTCCTAACTCCAGAATACTCAGCAAAGGAAAAAGCGAAGCCCCAAGATGGGGAAAATTAATCTAGCAGGACGCTGGTCATTGGTAACATGGGAGGAGCCGTGTGTGCTGATCCCCGAAGGGATTTCTCGTCTCGTGGAAGGAATCCCCCACACACCAGAGCATCCCTCAGCACGCACTCCCCTCCCAGTGTCCCCTCAGGCTGGTGTCAGAGCATTAATGAAAAAACTAAATAACTCTTGAAATGCAAAACCATCAGTTGAAAAAACAGAGGCCGATTTTTGAATTATTAAGGAGCCCTATGGCTGCTTGCTGTGGAGAGAGAGGGGGCAAGGGAGGGATATTGGTGTTTGGGAAGTCCAATTATTTTTGAACTGCAGACAGTCTTATTAACTTGGGCAGAAAATTAATTAGTCTAATTAGAAAACCCTTATTGGAATTTAGTGAGGAGTTACTGGGGGAGATGATAGTGGTGGGGGGGAGGTGGGGAGTCACAACAGCCGTGGGAGGGAGGGGACAGAGGGAAACGTGAGTGATGGGGGAGCTGGTCAGATTAATGGGAGCAAAGGAAGCCTAGGAAGACATGGGAGAGAGGAAGGAAGATTTTTTTAGTCGTAATGGTTTAAATTTGGCAATTTTATTTTTTTTTCTAAAAACATGAGTATTCCTGTATGTGCACACTCATATATATACACAGGCATTCATATACATAGATATAATATATATAGATTCTAATGCGGAGGAGATTTATCAGAAGGTTTCTGTGGGTGGTTGTATTTATTTCCGATACACCAGTCCGTCGGCATGGGGTTTTGTTAGAAAGTGCTGGGTGAGTGGGTTTTTTTTTATCTTCACGGATTTATGAAGTCCTTAAAACATCTGTTCCGTCCTGATTCCACAGTCCTTTAGCGGCTTGGGGAGAGAGAGATGTTCCTCGGCGGAGCTGTCTGGCTGCACGCGGTTTGGATAGAGACACCTTCGCTGAGTGTTAATAGTAGTGATGGAGGAAGGGGGAAGGGAGCAGGATCCCTCCTCGGAAGGGATGGGGTGAAGGAAATTCATCCTGATGGTCCAGGCTTGATGCCCGTGGGGAGGGAGATGCTGCAGCACAGGAGGGGAAGATCAAGATTTGGGATTGGGCTTTTTGAAGGAGTCCTGTAGGAGTTCAGCAGGAAATCAGCTTTTTACTCCTTTCCTCCTGTGAGCTGTTCGTTACAGAAGCAAGCGTGCTTTCACCCTGCACCCACGTACGCTGGAGATAAGCGCCTGACTCTTGACCTTTTCAGCTCTGGAGTATTGAGGCCAGAGATGGGCAAACACCAGGATTGAGTAGGCAGTCTCCCTGAGCCATCGCAAAAAAACCAGCAGCCAACCTTCTAGTATGAAAAAACTCAAAAAAAAAAAAAAAAAAAGGGAAAGCACAGATATCGATGAACCCAAGCGCTACAGCCTTTGGGATCTTGGGCTGATCTTTGGGTCGCTGCTTTTCCAAGCTGAACTGATGCTCAGGTGTAGCATCCATCCCATGGACCGCAGGGGCTATGCCTGCACCCGCAGCTAGACTGCCTGCAAGCGTACCCCGAGCCGGACCACGCCATAACCCCCCAAGCCGCAGCCAAAAGCAGGTGCCCGTCGGTGACACTGGGGGGTTTCGCAGCGGCTGAGCCGACTCTCCAGCCTCGCAGGCTGCCCGGCCCCTGGGTTTTCCCCAGTGCCTTTGCTCTGATGGCTTTGCTGCCTGTTACTGAAATAACCTGTCAAGCTCAAGCTAATAATGAGCCATAAGTCAGCTACTCTCTGGTAGGTTGCCCTGGGTGTCTGTCACAATCTTTAGGGGTGACCCAATTATGATAATTGGCCAATCTTGCTACTAGTGTTCAAAAAGGATTGCCAAAGGAGAAGAAATAAAAGCTCCCTGGAACTCAGCAGAAAATCCAAACACAGCTTTTTTTTTTTTTTTTTTTTTTTCCCCTCCAGACCCCCTTTTGGCACGAGGTGTCTTTAATGTTAACCTCCTTAATCTGCCCTGCTCCGATAGCTGCAGAGAACAGCAAAATAAAGCCTGGAATGCAGCGGATTGCGTAGGTGATGCTCTGCTTGGGGGCAGCATCGGTTACCCCATCCCTAGGATTGCTAGCAACCCAGAGAGAGATACAGGCGCTTGCTCAGCTTCATGCCCAATACTCTGTGTTTAGAGCAATAGTTTCACTCCCACTCAGTTGTGAGACCTTGATTTTGCCGGAATATCTCAGATCCTTCAGAGGTGAACTCGAGGCGGGTGGGAGGGGAGTGATTTCTTTTCCACCCAGCTGCGTACAACATGTACCTTCAGTTAGTCAGGGCAGGATAAAGGGAATAAAGACAATTTTAGCCCCATTCTTGCTCCTGTCTGTCCCCCCACCACCCACCTTCTCGTTCCCCACGCACCAGCCTTGTGTAGTGCCACTGGTATTATTTCGGCATCAGAATAATAATAATACAGAGAGAACATACTGTTATGACTGCTGTGACCTCCTGCCCAGCCTGTTCTGCTGAAACACTGCTGGAATTGCAACTTGGCACCGATCTTTTTAGTGAAGAATTGCTTCTGGCTAATCTATAATTTACAAAACACACTCAGATTCATTTTTTATGGGGTGTTTTGATATGATGCCATTTAAAAATCGGAAAGGAACGACGCACCTTTTCAAAGGTTCCTCCTGATTCCTCTTGTTCTTTTTTTGGGGGGTGGGGGGAGGGTGTGTTATTTTAGTTGCTGTTACCATCTGACCAGAGAAAGGGAATTTCTTGCTATCATAGCTTTCTGGACTATTCCCCGCAGTGCTGGGGACAGAGCCTCGTGTCACAACCGACACCTTCAGCATCCAAGCTGGCTGCACTCACTGCCACCCTCTGTGTATTCCTGTTGGCTTCCCCCCTGCCTCCCCCCCCTCCTTGGCTTGTGATATGTATTTAGAAGCAGGAAAACGATGCATTTATTCCACCCTCTGCTCAGGAAGGCTGAGCAGGGAGGGAGAGGAGGACCCCCATGGCACTCCCCGGGTGATGCTTGGACTTTCCAGCTGTATCATCATCTGGTACCTACTGCAGCCTCTTAGGTCTGGAGCGCTGGAAAGTCCTCACTGAGCAGGGGATGTAAAACTCCTGATATACCGAGGGTAAGAGAGTTTCTGCTGGCGGTGGGGAGGCTCGGCATGGAGGGCAGAGCCTGTTCTGGGGGACTGAGGCTTGCTTCTCGGGTGGCAGTGCTTCTCCCAGGTGTTTTATTGCCTGCAGGCTCCTCTACTCTTCCGTATGCCGTTTTATGGTGCCCCTTTCTGACTAATGCGAATCCCATCCGGCATATATTAGCAGGAAGGGCATCGTTAGCAGGAAGAGCAGCACTGTAAGAAACCAACCATGAATCTTCTCGGGCTCGCAGGGCTCTGCGAATAGCACAGGAGGGATTATATATGTTCATCTTTACAGTCCAAAGGGAAGGAAAGAGGTTTCTCATCAAACCCCGGCTGCAGCATGTCCGTGGTATGATGATGTAGTTATAATTAACCTCCTCCCCGACAGAGACTGAGCTGCTTTTCAATCATCTGTGAGTTGCCCGGCATGGGAAGGAAATCTTGAGCAGGAAAAGCTTCATATCTGTTGATAAATAGAGGCCGTGATCTTCAGCAACCAGACACTTGAATGCAGGGAGCGCCGGCAGACCTTGTGCTCATTTATATCCGTGCGCGGGCTGAAGGAGGTAGTGTTTTATATCTGCCTTCAGCCATGCAAATGGGGAGCGCCAGCCCGCTGGCGAGGAGGTCTGTGCTCTTGGAGAGATATATGGGAAATAGCTTAACTTTTCTGACATTTCCATGCGGTCCCAAAGAGCTTTGGCTGGTTTTTTTTTTTGAATTGAAATCTCAAGGATAGAGGTGGACAAGCTGCTTTTCTGCCCCTCCAAAAAAATATCTGTTAATGCGGCTGGGGGATGATTTTCTGTTGGGTGGGATGCAGGTGGGTGCGTGATGGATGGGGAGGTGGGCAAGGCTTTGCAGCTTGACAGAGGGTTCACGTGCACAGCTGATCGATGACAACTTGGTCACCTATGGGGGATAGATGGATGTAGCGGGGTGTTGGTGCTAAAAAATGCCCCAGACCCCTTGAGGAAGGTGGCTTATGGAAAGGGAAGGTGGTCTTGGGTGTGCCTGGAAGGCAAACCGGAGTGACGTGCCGGCTGATGGGGGCTGGCAGGACGGGATGTTAGGCTTTGTGCCCTTGGGGATGCCGTGATCCCAATTACTGGGTTAAGAGGCATCAAACTCAGTGCGATGTCTGAGGAGGAGTAAACCAGGCTCTGGGGAGGAGCACGTGAGTGAAGAGCATTAAACAGAACAAAACTGATAATGAATGCTGCCGTTATAGCACCTGTCACAACTGCTCAGGAGTTTAATACTGTGCAATTTCAGAAGAGGGAAACATCTTTCTGTGATGATTTTTTTTTTTTTTTAAGAGAAAAAATATTCCACGCTCTCAGTGCTTCTTTTCCATTTTAACCTCTTTTATCCCTTTCGTAAAGGTGGGGAAACTGAGGCAGAATGTTGTATGGGCAGATGTGGGGGGAAGGGTTGGTGCAGGATGCTGCAGCGTTGCTCTGTCTCCTACCCCATGCGCCTGTAGATCCTCGGAAAGGAACTGTGCAATCTTATTTTAAGAAGCCCACGTAGCTACGACTTGCTGCACAGTTAATATTTAGGTCAGCAGAATCTAATTCCTTTTAAAATCATAATATTATCATTGTAATTGCAAAAGTTTTCATTAGGCATTCGCACTTGGGAGCCTGGCGTATTCCTGCAAAGGGTTTTTGTTTCTTGCTTGGCTGTCCCAGCTGCTAAGCAATAGCAAGGAATACTTTGTCCCACTTTACTCCCCACTTCCAAAACCCAACTGCTCTTCCCTGCGGAACCAGCTACGCAGCCACCTCCGGAGATCCCCTCCAGCCCTGCACGATGACCAGGAGTTACAAAGTGCCTTGGTAAATGCTGCTGCAGCACTCAGCCCCAGCACAATATGGATTATTTTCTTTTTCTTTTGCACTCCCTGCCTTCAGACGGGCCTTGCACTGAAAGCAGCTGCTTGCAGCTGCTGAGCAAGCCTGGGGAGTCCAGGATTTGCAGCCATACCCTGTGAGCATCCGAGCATGGACCAGGAGAGATGCGAGAGGTGTTGCCAGGCTGTCATTTTAGTGTCGCCTCTCTGCCGCACTTTAAATTCACCGGCAGAGCGAATTAGCTTTCCTTAAGTGAGTTATTGTGTCTCAAAGTCAGGGCTCTGCTTCCCAGGAATAAAACAAAACTCTCTGGGGATCCGGTCTTAATACCACCTGCCTGGAAGTCCTGATAGGGGACTTAATACTGAAATGAATATTCATCCTTTGCGGTGGGAATTCTCATCCTGCTTCCCGTGTCGGGGTAGGGGGATGGCAGGGTGGCATGGTGACAGCTTGCTTTGGGATGGGGAGCCAAGGAGGGGGTCGCCTGTCCCCAAATATCCATATCCCAGGGCTGTAATACAGCAAGCTGTAGTCCTGCTTTTCAGGTAGGGCTGGCAAGATGCTGCCTTAGGTTGGGACAGGGCAGAAAAAGTGATGCCACCTTCTCTGTGCGCTTGCTTCTTCCAAGTCTAAAGACCCAGGACTGAAAGATAACGCCATGCTGCTGCTTGCAGTCATCTGTCCGTCTGTCTGCAATCCCTGTATGAGCATCCTGGATGCGTTGAACCTTCGCACCAGGAGCGACCAGCTGCAAATACCCGTGCTGTGGCAGGAATTGATCCTCCAGCTGGAAATACTAGCGAGAAAACTGGAGGAACTAGGTCCCAGATAGCAGAGCTCCTTGCAGCTTAGTTGTCCCTAGCAGGGGCTGGAGAAAGCTGTGCCAATCTGTGCCGCAGCCCGCAGGAGATAGCTGGACTTCGTTATGCCTTGTTTAAATAATATTTTTGTTTTTACAGCGGCTAATCTCTCCAATTCCCCTAACATGTAGCTGCTTGGCGATATCCATTGGGGATAATTGGGACGGTGCCGGGATGCAGGGCATCTTCCACCCCCTCGCCAGATCCAGAGGATTTCGAATGCAGTTTTTCAGTGTGCATCAAACGGCAGTTTTCCTCGCCAAAATCACAACCTGTGCAAACTCTGCCCTAATCAAATCTATCAAGCCCCAATTTAGAAATCTAGCTGCTGTCTGTTTATCAGGGAAATGGACTCGAAATTGGCCCCTTTAATGGAAACCCAGCTCTCGTACAAGTGTTTGAATTAATGGCAGTGCCTGCTGTGAGCCGGCAAGTTGGGCATTTGATTCCAGTTACAGGAAATTGCCATAATTTCTGCTCTGTGCTCCTCTGAAGTGATGCTAAGCATCTATTTCACCACCCCCACCCCCCACCCCCCCCGTTATTTATTTATTTTGGGAGAGGATGGCATTATACATGGGTGCTTTTCCCCACCCGAAGCAGCCGAGGGGTTGTCTTGTTATCATGGCAACCCCTGCTTAGCAGCAGACCTTTTGTGTACTGAAAAAGGGAGAGAGAAGGGAGGTCTGGGGGAAGAAAAGGATGGTTTGGAGGGAGAAAAGGCTGCAAATAAGATCTTAAGGGCTGGTTTCAGAAATGGGACCATTGATGCATGGCTCTTGGGTAGTTTGCCGTGCTTTCCTGGTATAATCAAGCTGGGAGAACCAAGGGGTAGCCCAGGAGATGTCCGATTGCTGGGGCTGGACCTCCAAATAGCACTGGGGTCCTCGGGGTGTCATCCCCCCAGAGCATCCCTCCTCCTGGTCCCTTGGAGCCATCCTGCAAAGCTCCTCCTGGCAGAGCCCCTCGTCCCGCAGTGGGCAAGCATCTCCTTGGGTGACCTCCTGGAGAAGCAGCTCTCGCACGCATCTTTGCCGAGGGAGATCAGCTTCTTAATTTAAATGCCTGCATACGAGTATGTAAATATCCCACCCTGCGCTTCAGATGCTGTGGGTCTGAACTGTTTACTTTATCCGTGCCTGAAGGTCATCCTCATCCCCCTGGATGCTCAATTGGGTTTTACACTCTTTTTTTTTTTTTTTTTTTTTCCTTCCTTCCTCCTTTCCTGCTGGCAAAGGTTACTTGGGGAGACCGAACCATCGGGGACCCGGGGGCTCTGCTCCCGGCTGTAAAAGAGGGAAAATATTGAAACCAAGGGAGGGCGACGAAGATGAATGTGCGTGTTTGCAAAAGCATTTAATGCTGTTGTGAGAAGCACCAGAGAAAGGCTGAGGAGGAAGTGAATAATTTTGTCTTCGGAGCGGGTTGGAACCGTGTAAAATAAATATAAGGCCTGGAGCCACCCGAGCCATGAGGACCCGTGCCAAAGCCTGCTTTGGGATGGGGATGCACCAAGAGCTGTAATTAATGCCTGCCCCGATGTTCGAGCACTTGACTCCTTGACCCTCATGCTGGTCACTCAGCATGTCCTGGGGTTTCTATCTAATAAAAGCAAAAGGATGAGCTGAAATCTCTGGGCAGAGGATGCGTCTTTGGGTGTTCAACAGCAGCAATGCTAGAAGATGGAGGGGGATCCCACAGCTCCTGGCACAGTGGCAGAGGCTTTTTCCTTTTTGCCCTTGGGTGCCTCTCTCCGTAGCAGAGTAAGACCAGATCAAGAGGAGTGAGTTTCTTTCTCCACCTTTTAAAAATTATTACTCGAGCTGTTGTTTCGCTGGGGTTTGGCGTGGCGCAGGATGACTTACATCTGCTCAAGTTAGGATCCTTTTTTTTTTTACTCAGACCTGGCCCTAAGTCATGCAGCGCTCGTCAGCAGAGCCGTAAATTTTCAGAGGCAGGCTGGCAGCCAGCGAGCAGGGCACAGACACCGGGAGAAATGAGTTTCTGGGGGGATGGAAGGGATGAGAAGCTGTTGGCATCCCCTCCCAGGCAGGGAAGGGGTACAGGGGCGGTGGCCCAAAGACCCCAAAGTGCTCTACTTGGGCCATTCATGTCAGAAAATTGGACGAGGTGCTTGTCTTTTCTCACTGAAGGAATATTGTTTTAAGAAATGATGGCAGGATGGCAGTATAGGACAGCAAGTAAAATGCAAAAGAGTATAGCCTACAGGTGTGTGTGTTGAAATCTGTAAATAAGGCTTAAAAAAAAAAAAAAAAAAAAAAGGCAAGATATGCAGCTGCAAAGTTCCCAAGTCGGCTAAGGCAGTGCGTACATCAGTGTTAGCCACCTGCCAGCACCATCAGGTCCCAGCAAGCAGTGGCTCAGACCTGCAGAGGTGGCTTAGGAAGGAGGAAAGTGGGACCTGATCCTGTTTTTCCCAGGGAGAAACAGGGGAAAAGCCATCACCGTGGGTTTGGCAGTGCATTAACAGAGTCGGCAGCTGTGGGGGAAGAGATGGTTTGTGGGTTTTGGGTGCCTGCTTTGTTTTTCAGCTGGTGTGCAAGTACTGGTGTGAGCCCTTTTGAGGCACGCAGACACCCCGTTTTCCTGGAATAACGTGCCCCCTTTTTGCTCCGAGGGTTCTGTCGGCAGTTCTGCGCAAGGTGGTGGTGATGGTGGGTTCGTGCATCTGTAAGGGTGCGCTGCCACCGCTGTTTTGCACCACTAAACCCCAGATTTAAGCAACCATCGATGCTGGGGCTGAACTCCTCTGTGCACTTGGGAGGAGAAACGCAAAGGTATCATTAATGCCTCAGCATCCATCGCCGGCAGGCAGCCTAATTCGGGCCATGCTCCCCAGGAGGAGGGTTGCAGCTATCTTTTTCTCCCCCCCTTGGCCACCCAGCGCCATCCTATGATCCTGACTGACCTTCTTAAAAGGGATCAACCGCGTAAAATGAAGAGATGAAGAGTAAAGGGAGGAGCCGGGGAGGGGGAGGAGGGAGGAATGAAATTAGGAGCAGATATTAATAACCATGTTAAATATTTATCTGACCTCCTTTCACATGATCCTTTTTAATGGTGACCCAAAAAGCTGATGTGCTAATATTCACCCTGGTTCTCCTTTCTGCCTCTCAGTCGAAGGCTTTGCGTTTGAGCAGGGAAAAAACTTTATTCTCCCCCATCGTGGGAGTTGTTGGGCTGTGGGAGACATCGGGGTCCCAAAGGAGCCTCGATTAAAAAGTGACACTGCTGACGATGTGATGGGAGCAAACGTCCATTGGGGAAAGACAAAATAATAAAGAAAAAAAAAAAGATGATGGATCAAAGGGGTGGGGAAAAAAGTGGTGCTGTCTCTGGGAATTGCAGTGGATTTGTCTGACAGGCAGCAGCACCTTTGCCCATCTCCCCACACAGCCTGTTCCTGGCACGGGTTGGCTTCCAAGGTGTGACCCTGTGCCGAAGGGCGTGAGCTCCCGAGCCTCTGTGGGCTGGTGGCTTCTCCATCCCTCTGGGCGATGCTGCTGGGGCAGTTTTGCACTGCAAACCTTACCCTGCAGCTGGGAGTTCCTCAGGTCTCTCCTATCCCGCTTTAAAAACCAAACCCAGTAAAATTTCTTTGTAAAGGCAGCCTCTAATTAGACATTTTACTGCAGGCCTGGATGCTAATTGTGTAGTTCTCCTGCCTTAGTATTGCCCATTCACATCTGACTGAAGGATTTGGGTTTGTTGTTGGCTGCTGGTTTTTTTTTTTTTCTTTTTCTTTTTAATTTTTATTTATTTATTTATTAAGCAGTTCTGTTCTAAATGGCTCCAGGCATTTTGAGCTATTGCTCGGGGAAACATTGCTGCCTTTAAACCCCGGCTCAGACCTCTGGAGCCAAGAAGCATTACCAGCTCGGTGAATTACGGGTGATGTGCAAGTCATTAGTGAAGGTTGGTGAATTCCTGACTGGTTTTCCTTCTCCATGCCTGAAAGCGTATTGTGTTTGAGTGCAGCAATGTGAGCTGCGGTTTGACCTGTTCGGCTGAAGATGAGAGTGGGAAAGTGCACGAGAGCAACAGGGTTTTGGTCGTAGCTGTGGTTAAGTTCTCCGAGGCAGGTCTGAGCTGGGGTGCAGGGGAAAAAATCAGCAACAACTGAGTGTGATTTTAATGCAGGGAGCTCCTTCGTGTCTTTCTGATCACATATTTGCTGCTTTTCCATTTATCCCTTTGGTTTCCTTCCCCCATCAGCTCCTGAATTGGAGGAGCATCGACTGTGCATCCGAACTGGTCCGTGTTTTCCATCAACTCGTCAGCTTGCCTTTTGCTGCTGAAGTGCCTGCTGTGCTTTCTCTCTTGTTTTGGTGGCTCAAAGCACAGAAAAAGCCCTTGAGAGCCGATGTGAAATATCCTCTCATATTATAGTATTTGTCTTTTTAAAGGAAACTGAATTCATTAGAAGCGGGACTGAATACAATAGCGGGATTTTTCTAATCTCGCCAACATCAGCCCCCTGGGACGACACCCTTTCAGTTGGCTTGACTGGATGGTCCAAGATGTAATTTGTGTTTTCAATTGAAGCATCAATTAATCAACAGCATCGCCTCGCCTGGCCTCAGTTTCCCCTTTGCAGGGTGGAGCTGAGGGCACTTGCCCAGCTCTGTGAAGTGCGTCTGAGACCCTGGTGAGTCTTTCTTTTGCTCCGCAGCCTGGGGAACCAACAGACATTTCAGCAGGGCATCATTTTCTTTGGGGAGGGGGTAAATTCATGGAATTAGGGATAAAAAGTGGCATTTGAGCCCAGTGCCGGAGCCCGGTATAGCACAGGACTGTGTTTTTCCAGCAGGATGGCTCTTTCCCAGACCTGCTACAGGAGTGTACCTTTTATAATTAATTGCATTTATTTTCGGGGGGGGGAAAAGCCCATGTTTTTTGCATTCCTGAGCTCATCCTGGATGGAGAGTGTTGCTGTGAGAGTCTTTTGCACAGTCCCTATCACCACTGCCGCCAGCAAAACAGAAATGCGTTTAATCTTACTAAATGTAATCCTGTTGTAGAACAGGAAATTCTCCGCTGGTCAGAGAGGATATTAAGATGCCTGCTCTGAAAAGTGTTTGAAATTATCATCATTAATCTGGAAATGATTATTGCTTAGTTCAAGCTGAGTAACGTGAAAAATAAAGTTAACCTGAAGTGTATATGGTGAAAAGTAAATTGGATTTTTAAAAAGCTCTCGTTTTCCTAATGGAAGATAAGATTAATAGGACAGCTCAGGAATTTAGAAAAAGTGCAGATTTCCAAAATTTAAAAGCAACTGGTGTTTAAGATGTTCAGAAACCTCCCAGTCAGGGAGGTTTCTGTCTGTTCGTCTCCCAGCACTCGCTCTGTGAAAAATCAGATCTCTGTAAATTGTATTAAGAGCACCCCAAATCACTGATCACCCAGAAAATAACTGTGGTCACCCAGATAAAATGATTTTTGCCTTTCTTTAAAGTGTGTCTTCTTAGTGTGGGTAATAAGCATATTCTCTGGCTCCAATAAACGTAGTGATGTTTTAACCCACGGGACCAGGGGACACCATTGCAAGGTGTTTTGTGCAATTACCCGCGGTTCTCTTTGCAACCGCTGAGCTCATTGCAATGTGGAAACATCAACGTTGAGTCTCTTCTCTGTTGCATCTCCGGTGCAGCATGATGCAAGGCTGACCTGCAGCCGTTGCAGCTGGCAGGTGGGCTTGAGCAAGGGGATGGTGGGTGCAGATGTGTGATATGGGCTTGCAGGCACTTGATTTCACCTTAAATTAGTGTAAGAGGGGAGCTGAGCCTCTCTGATGAGCAAAGCCAAGCTGTGCAGGTCTGAGCTCCAACAGAGGTGTGCTAATGCAGAGTAGCTGGGAATCCCCAGCTGTGGACCTGGGGCTTCCTCCAGAACATCTCTCTGAAGGTTTTTGGCATTAATACAGCCTCCCCTGCCATCGTCTTTGACCAGGTTTGGGTTGGTTTGGGTTATGGATGTGTCTGAGCCAGAGCTGCCCTGTTGTCCTTGCAGTGGAAGCCGCAGCTGACTTCTGTTTCGGAGCGGAGCCAGCACCTAGCAGATGGAGAAAGCCACATGATAAAAAGGAGGCCTTTGGGAGGAAGATTTTTTCGTTGTGTTTTGAGCAGAGAGATGCAAGATAATCTCTGATATTCCCCTCTTGCCGTCAGTCCTGTCTCAGGTTTGTTGCTGTGAACTCTCCCTGGTTTATTTTTTCTAGCTCTCTCTCTGATTTGGATCCCGGAGAGCTATCTCCTACTGACACCCACTGATCTCTGATAGCACCACAGTAATAAATCCTGGATTTCTTTTGCCTCCTTGATCCCCGTTGATGTTCCTGCCTTGCATGGCCCTGATACCCAGGTTCATGGGACCAGCAAACTCTTGTCCCCACACATGCCCCAGAGCCTGTGTTTGCATTGATAGAAGGTTAATGCCGATGGCGTTTCACAACTTTTTGATTTATTGTCTTTTGGCATTCATCACTCTTTTCTTTAAATTAAAACTCCCTCCAGATGGGGTCTCTGACACAGATTTATTGATCTGCAATAAAACCTCCCTCATAACCTGTACAGCTGCCCATTCATCTTTCAGTGAAGGAGGGATCATTTCTCTGTGGATGTCCCAACAATGAAAGCGAGCCGCTAACTTTTTCCCTCTTCTGCCTGTCTGGTTTCCCCCACGATTTCCATGCCTCATCTCAGGTCATTTAACAAGGCACTAGATGGGAACAACGTCATCTCTGAGCCAGCCCCGTGTCCCTACTGTCATCAGGTGCCCAGAAGGTGATGGGGTGGCAGAAAGGCCAGCTGGAGAGGTCCCAAGTGATGCTACGAGCCTTAGGAGTCTGTCTGAGACACTGCAAGTCCTAATGAGGCTTCTATCCCCGACGCTCACAGGGATCTGCAGAGGGAGGGCATATGGCAATAAGTTCTGTGGCTTCTCTGGTGCCGAAAGCAGCAATTAGATGCGGAAAGAAATTCTAGCAAGATAAGTTGGCTGGAAGCTGTAATGATCTCCTTCTTTGTGACTTCTTGCATTCACTTGTGCATATTTTTTTTTTTTTTTTTTTTTTTCCACAAATGGCTTGACTTCCTAACTTAGGAGGAACACATCTGAAAACGTCTTTGGTGGCGATGTGATTTTGCTAAAGTTTGGGTTTTTTAGTGACGCGATCGCACCTTCCAAGATGGTTTCAATCTTGGGCCAGAGTTACTAGCGAGATTGGGTTTTTTGAGAAGTGTGTCCAGAAGAACAAGTGTGAGCGCTACAAAATATTATGTGCTGGGTTTCCACAGTTTCAGGCAGTTTGACAGAGAATACATCCCCAGAATGGATACTAAAGTCTAGACTTGCCCAACGAAACTCTTCTTCCTGAGTTTCCCACTGTAGAAAGACGAAAATGAAGCAGAAAGCCAAAATTTCAGTAGCCTGAAGGTAACACCTCGAACCTGCATTTATGGTGTGAAGCCTGGTCCCCAGCTTGATACTTAATGTCCTCAGGAATCGTGCAGTGTCGCTCGTTCTTCGAGAAGCAAATGGGATTAGGGAAGGTTCAGTCGTTCCGACAATTGAGACAGGGTTTTTTGAAGGTGCCTCAAAGCACAATGCTGCGTGAAGCAGGATTATGGTATGTCTGAGCGAAGCCACTTGACACGTTGAATGTACATAAAGATGATGACCTGGGTAAGTCTGTCAGATGATGGCTGTGCATATGAAGGATGACTTTGGGTAACAGCGTTGACCCACCTACATCCATTCAGGTCACAGTCATTCCCAAGAATGTTTCTTCTGGCGTTTTAGCTGAACACCAGAGGTGGTCAGAGCTGCGCCAGCAGCTACTTTGAAGGACGCGGGGACAGGTGGAGCTGCAGGAGAAGTGCATGTGCTGGCAGAGAGGTAAATGGATGGATGAGGTGGCCCAGAAATCGTACATGGGAAAGACCTGAGAGCCAGACAGGGGGATGAACAGTGCGCATGGATAACTCGGGAAGGGTGCCAGCCTGGGTGGGGGCGATCAGGGGAGGATGGGCGAGCGTTGAGTCAGAAGGGAAGGCATCATCATTTATCACCATATTCAGGAAGCCAGGCTGAGAAGGTTTTAATCACTGTGCACGGAGCTCGAATGCAGAGCAAGTTTATGGTTTACAGTGAGCGGACTGACACAGCTGATTGATGTCAAATATGTCATGATGTATATTGTAAAGCCAGGAGATTTAATGGTGTAACTCCATGGTAGTCTTGGAAGTGAGGCGCTGCAGAGCAGGGAGTGATGGATGGGCTCATTTACATGTAAAATTGCCGATGGCATTGACAGCACTGGTATGCGGAGGGAAGATAAGAGGGAGACAGTGAGATTCACTCTGACCCTGGTATTGAAATATTAAAATACAGCTGTAGGATCATCTGGACTTTGCAAACTGAATGTATGTCTGTGTGTGTCTGAGCGTATATATACACTTGTGCTTATGCTTATAATTACGTGCACAGTATGCCTTTGCGAGGTAGGCAGCTCCGCGTAGTGTTGTCGACTCTTGGCTCAGGGAAAAATACTTTGTGCTAAACCTACATCCTCGGGTAGATGAACTCCTGGTGAATCCAGTTATTGCTCAGCTTTGGAGGAGCCTTGATCCCAACGCAGCCGGGCTCAGGAGAGCTTGCTCCAGGAAAGCGCAGGCTGGTAGCCCGGGGCTCAGCACGTCCCACGGCACAAGGCTGGGTTTCCAGCTCCCGTGCACCATTAACCCAGACTTCAGCATACTCCCCTCGTCGCCACTGTGTGTCAGGAGCAGGACCGGCGTAGAAGTTGCCTTTGAGGCTCAGGATCTCCCTTCTAATTTTGGTTGACTTAAAGGGAGGGTGCGGGAAGAAAAGAAAAAGGAAAATTTTGGCTGCTGAGGTGATACAAAGTGAATGTGGCAGAGCAGAGAGCCTAGCCTAAATAAACTGTCAGAGGATGTTTTGTTTTCATTATGCCTGCTGCAAGCCCTTGAAATTCCCGATAGCGCTCTGTAACGCCATCCTCAACTTATTTCTTTAGGATAATGTCGCTCAGATTTGGTGAGGAGCTTGTGAGGAGCCTGGGGAAGGTCATTAGGAGAAGCAAACCTCTTGCTTCTGGGTGCAAATGCACTGCTGCTGGGAAACCTGGGAGGGGTGCAGGAGTCCAGAAGGTTGAAGACCCGTGTTTTGGATGGTTTTCTCAGGATTTAACTCTCCTTCAAAGCTCTGCAGCTCAAAGCCTAGCTGCTGTCCCCCAGCCCAGGCGACGTACCTGTCTCTGGTGCAAAAGGCTCCATCGAAGCCAACGCCTTACGCCTGGGATAAGTCGTCCCAGTTATCTCATGCAGAAACTTCTGAAGAAGGCTGAGAAGCAAGGGAAGAGACAATCTCCCTCTGCAGCTGCTCAGGCTGGCTTGGGGAAGGACCAGGGAGCAGCCTGGGGAGGGGTTGGGATGGGTGTGAAAAAGGGGGTTATAAAAGGCTCTTGCTCCTTAATGAGGGTTACTCACACGGCATTTACCTTCGTCCACTTGGTCCCCATTGCCTTTGATCCCCTCCCTCATTTCAATCTACTTGACAGTCAGCGGAAGGGTCTAAATTGGGATATTTTTCAGAGGCAGGTTGACTAAGCACCAACTGAACTGACCCTGATATAAACGCTTAAGAGGCTTTGCGGGGATTAAGTGACTGTATTTTAATCTCGCCTTCTTCATGGGGATGTGTCGTGGGTCCCAGCACACTGCCTAGGGCTGGGATTCGCTCTCCCTCCCTGTCCCTGGCTGCTGATGCTCCCAGGACAGATGGACTGAGTGGAGCAGGCAAAGGACAGTATTTCCAGGAATTAACTTGAATTGCTCTTTCCTTAAATGAAAAGCCTAATACTAAAACCATCCTTGCAAAGGACTTTTTTTTTTTTTTTTTTTTTTAATTTATGAGCGGCTCTGTCATCTTTGGGGACACTGGATAAATGATGGAATAGCCATATATCTGAGCCAGAGTTGGATGCGAAGGGTGTTGTGTTAGGGAGAGAAATCATGGGGGTGAGGGGAAAAGGATTTAGACTTTTTTTGACTTCCTGAGCTCATTTTGGTTCTGATCCCAAACTCTTGGAAGATGGTGTGAATCCCATTTTCCATTAACTCTCACAGGCTCTGGAGGAGAGAGCCCTTTTCTGAGCAGAAATAGGGATTGCAATACGAGATCAACATAGTGTCCTATCTCTAAAAGCTGCCAGCGGCAGATGCTCAGGAAAAAAGTAATAGAGAGTTACGGTGGAGTAATAAATTTTATCTGGAAAGCCATGATGGGGGCTGCGCAAACAATTATGCCAAACCCATCCTTGCCCAGATGGGTTCCTGAGATAAAATAAGGGGTCACCAGTATCTGAAATGTCATCATCTGTGGGAGAACCAAAAGGGTCATCTCTGTCCCCACGTAGCCCCAAGTATTAAGAAATGACAAGGGAATAGAGAAGTGTCGATGCTGGTTTGTTATTTTCTTGCAATTGCCCCGTGTAGCTCCTTGAATCTGTCTCCAGGGCACGAGCACTGGTGAAATCGCTGGAAGTGCCTCCTGCAGCATCAGTCCTGAAAAACGGACATTTTCGTGGAGTTAGAGTTTGCGGGGGGGAGGTTCTCAATCGTGGACGCTTGCAGGAGCTCTGCAGCCACCCCCTCCTCTCCCTGTACCTTCCTCGGAGGATTCATGCAGTACAAACCACTTGGATGCGCTCGGGGTTGCCCTAACCCCTATGGATGCGCTGGCATTGCCACTGCAATTTGCTGGGGTTTAGAAGGTCTAATTGCCCCATGTAGGGAACATGCATTTATAGCAACAGCCGCCTGGCCGAGGTTTGTGCCGCCGGAGCACACAGCCACATCCCTGAGAGCCACGTGTCCCCTCTCTGCCGCCTGCACCCCAGCTCATGGCAGGCAAAGATCTTCCCAGCTGGCTCGGCTGTTCTGCAGTGGTCTCCTGATGCTCACCGGGAAGGGTTGTGTTTCTCCGCTGTGCCCTTGGCTCGTGCCACGTTAGCTGCCCTTGTTAGAAAAAAAGACTGAGGGGGGGTTAAATTGTGTTTTGGTGCAATCCAGTAAGGCTGCCTCCGTTTATCCCGATAAAAAATAGCGAGAGAGAGAGTTTGAAGTTTTTCAGTGAATCAACCAAGAGGGCAGAGACGGTCACGGGAGACCTGGAGCGGCTGACTGATGCCCGGGTACCGGCCCAGCATCTCTGCTCCTGCCGAGCAGGGCGAGGAGGGTGTCGGGGGCTGGTCCCTCCCGTGGGGAGCAGCAGCACATCCTGAGAGCATGCTCACCCCTCGCTGGGGTTTGCTCCAGCCTTGCGACATCGCCTTTCGGCGGGTTGCATTAAAAATATCATGATTAATCGTCCTTCAGGCACTGGTGCCCTTAGGCAGCATCTGGCGACAGGGAAGGGTGGCTTTCCCAAGCGTGCAGCAGCCCCCCTCCACCTCTCCCCTCGGAAATACCTCCACCAGGGTCCCAATCCCCCCAGCTTCGTCCCTTTTGCCCTCCATCACGTCCCAGTGGCAGCCCGCCGCCCCACCATCGCTTATCCGTGAAGTTGAGGCTACTTTTTGTTTGTTTATTTTAATTATCATCTTTCTCCCTGGCTCGACGCTCCCGCAAGGGAGACGGCGTCTGTGTTAATGGGATTATGCGTGCTGTTTGCTGATGTGTACGTGTTTGCCACTTCCTCTCTCTTTGAATTTCACCCAGATAATTGATTTCTGTCTCTTCCTTGGCACTTGCTTTTGCGGCGCGGGGTGTTATTAGTCCCCTTTTGTTTCATTGCTGAGCGATGAAGCCTTTACAAGGCAGCCCGAGCAAAAACAATTGTTGAATCTCTTGCTTTCTTTATTAACTAACAGCGGATTGCAGGTGGCTTGAAGCTCTCGGAGAGATGTAATAACATCAGCGATGGCTTGGGAGCAAAGCGGCTGCTTTCCACAGCAAGAGGTTGGGTGGATTATCCGGGTCTCTGGTCATCCACTTCAGTTGACTCTGGCTGTGTCATCTCCATCCATTTATCCCAAGATGCTGGGAGCTGAGGGACCAAATCCTTCCCCGCTTTGCACGTGGGGAGCTGAGGGTGGGCTGGGATACGGGCCCTTTGCTGGTGTGGACTTCCCTTCTGCTATGGCTGGTCAGGAGGTGCTGATGGAAGGTGGCTGGTTCTTCTTAAACTGGGACGTGCTGAGTTAGGGAGACCAGCCTTTCCGGGAGAACAGGCCAGTTTCAAAGGAGTGCTTGAGCAGAACTGACAAATACGCTGAAAATTAAAGCATTTTGCAAGGTTTTAAGATAGAATCCATTTTTTTTTTTTCAGGGAAAAAAGTGATCTTCTGGCTCAAAATGAAAAAATCGAAGCATAGCTGAATTTTTCTTTTAGTTAATAAGCAAAAAAAGTTGAAATTTAAAGATCATGTTGACTTTGGCCCAGTTTTTACTTGAGTTGAAATAATTTGAGAACTTGGGTTTGTGAATCTTCAGGGCTTATTCCCCTCCCCCCCCCCTCCTTCCCTTCAGTGGAAAGGGCGACATTTTTATAGAGCAGGAACAGTTATTTTCTGCCCAGCTTTTTTTTCACACTGCAGAGTTTTCCAGAAGAACATCCTGTCTAATGTCATACCAGCACTCTGAGCATGGAGAAGAAATTCAGTTGTTGAGCTAAAGAGTAGCTCAACTCCATGAAAAATAAATACAAATGAGTCTTAACCAGCTAGATTTCCCTTTGCTATAGCGCCTGGGCAGAGGTAGGATGTGCTCCCCCAAAACACAGGGAACTGGCTCCCCTCTCTGCCCTTCTGGCTCTTGGCTTTGTTTTCTTCGATTTGCATAATTTCTTGGCTTATTTTCTCTTCCTGTTGTCTTTTCTGTTTTCACTTCTTTTCATTTATTTTCACTTCTCTCACTCCCTATTTTCTGTCTGATTTCTGCTTTTTTTTCTTCCCTCCCTCGCTAGCCTAGAATGTGGCTAGCATGAATGAATGATTTCTAGAAAGAATAAAATTGTTTAAGGAGGGAAAAAAAGCAACAACATTTTCTGTGCATTGCTGTGTAAAATGTACAATAATAAAGCAGAACCACACTAAATGAATTATGGTAAAAAACCCCAAATTACCAACATGTCAAATACTATTAGCACTCAGATTTGTAGAAAGAATGTATGCACCGAGGAAGCTTTTCTTATTTATTTTTTTACCCCCCTTGCTCCCTTTGTAAAGCAAATGCCAGCAACTCATAACAGCTGGTTTTGGTGCCCTGAATGAATAACTGATAAAAAGAAGAAAAGCAAGACACGTTCCCCAGAACCATTTTTCATGATGTCAGGGTATCAAGGTAATGTGCTACTTCTTGCAGGAACTTCAGATGTGTTCCTATATGTGAGCGAAAGTCTCATTTCCTTTGACGGGATTAATGATCGCTTATTCCACTGGAGAAGGGAGATGGAAGAGAATCAAAACTAAGAGGGCCGAGAAGAAGAAATTCTGTCTAGGAATTGATTTGCTGGCAGGGACTAGCAAATCAAGGAAGGACAGCTTTAATAAGAGGGCTTCCTAAAGGACCAGATATCTTACAGCATCCTCAACGACTGGGATTATTGCTGGTGGAGTCTGCAATTAGTTGGGTGGCCCTGAGTCTTATTGGAGGAGGCCACCGTGGCTGTTCATGTTCAATAGTCCAAACAGCTGAGGTAGAGCACCTGAGATAGGGCGGGTGTTTTCCTTGTCCAAAGCATTTTTAATTTTATTAATAAAAATTGCTGTTGCAATGATTACGATTATTTTTACTTGTATGGTTGAGTTGGGAAGGATGGCGAGTTCAGCCAAGAGATGAAAACATTTTGAGTTTGGCCAACAAAACCACATGTCTGTGTTGTCAATGTTTGCTCCTGGGTGAGTTCTCCGAAGAGCAAAAGGATAGAGCATGATTCCATCTCTCTTTTGTCGAAGCTTCTCCATTTTGCATGAATAAATATTTGTTGGGCCAGCAGAGATTTTATAGTCCATCAGCTAGGGCACTCAGCCGGGATGGAGGAGACGCGTGTTCAGGTCCCTGTTCCAATGCGTATTTAATTTTTTATCTGCAGCGGAATGGCTCGCAGAAGAGACTGAGAGGAAGAGCCAGGGGCCAAGTCTGTAGCCTGATAGCTGAGATACTGAGTTGCCAAGAGATGCCATGATTTTTTGTTACTGCAGATCACTGGTTTGTTGAGGGTTCAAGTGGGTTTTCTGCTCTAGGTCTGAGCAGGAAGACTATGCTGGTTTTTAGAGATTGCTCCTGATAAATTGGGCTGGTTCCGAGGGGATGGCGTGGGGTTGTTTGTACAGAAATTTTCCAAGGTCTAGGAAAGGTGGTGGTTCTTTGAAACGTCCAACTTTTTCCAGGGTGGGACAACTCTTTCCCATCAGATGTTATCTGTGGGACCTCTGTGCTCTCTTGCTCCTCAGATATCTTCCACTGGTTTCCTTTCTGAAAGGACAACTTTTACAACCCGTGTCACGTCTGTGCAGGCTAACATATGCCCAGTCTCCCAACCAGCGCTGCAGAAGAGGACACGCTTAGTGCAGGGATATTGAGGCGTTTCTTTGAAGAGCTTTCCTCCTAGCTCAGCTGCCACAAAGTTCAGCTGAGGTAGGTGTCAAGCCACATGTGTCCTGGCCCAAAGGTCTGCGAAGAGTTCGTTTTATCCTAGATATAGGCATTTAGCTTAAAGTGAGCTAATTAGCAGCTGAATTAAAACGAAAGGAGAAGTTACAGTCTAATAGACCCCTGACTTGCAGGGATTTCTTCCATCCGTGCTTTTCCAGAAGGGCTGTGACTTTGGAGATGTTGTGAGGTTTATAATGAAGGCACGTTGTGAAGCCTGCGTGCATCCAGCAGTCAGACTCTCATCCTTTCCTATTAAGTGAGAAGAAAAAGGTCACCCTCTTTCACCTTCCCGCGGGCAGATTGTACACCAAAGGAAAGCTGGAGATCCTTGACAGAAAGGCTGTGAAGCAAATTAAACAATGCAAAGTGTTTGTCGTTCCTTCGAGGCTCGTTCATTACCGATTTGCGAAATTATGCTGCTCCCCCCAAAATATCAGGGATACTTTTAAATAATTACCCAAATCAAAACAATTGACTCAACTAGAAAATGCTTTAGCAAACATATTAGTTTAGGCATCTTCTTATTAGACAGCGGTTAATAGAAGTAATGCATTAATTGTGCAGTTAGTAACGGTAGGTTCCAGCCTTCCTCAGGCTTTGGGTTTGGTACGTAAGTGAAAATAGCTTCAAGGTGTAGGCTTAATCTAAATTTGGAGGAAGGTTAGGTGCAACTTGGGGATGAAACCTACCCCGACCTTGAGGAGGCGACTGCATCAGGTGATCTCCAAGAGGGCTCTTCTGACCTAAGTGATGCACCTGTGACAGACGTTCTTCGTGTCCTCGACATGTTGCTTGGATTTTTTTCTTCAGAGTCAGCGGAAGGCAGTCTCTGAGCAGCTGTGAAAAGCTGAACTTCATTATTACCGTGCTTTGGTTTCCTCTCTTGAAGCGCTGAACTCCTGAGGAGTGCCAGAATGAAGCACCGAGACAGTCGATGGGAGCTGGAGAAGCATCCCAGCCAAGGCACGGGCACCGCTGCCCAGTGACAATGTCCTTGATGGCTGGGCAGCCCCAGAGGCGATGGTGACTTTATCCAGTGACCTTTGTTGCTGCCCAGAGGCGATGGTGACTTTATCCAGCGACCTTTGTCTTGTTGTAGCAGACCGCCCCAATGTATGAACGCATGTTCCTGCTGGGGTGCGGCTTGAGGAAGGCCATGTGTGTAGTGCCACGTTTTATATTAAACAAAAATAAATTCCCCTCTAACGTGAGTTTTTCAGACAGGTTGTCCTAATATATTAACTTCTGTCTGTGTTTTGAATAGTCAATTTCACGGTGAAATGAGTTCTTAATAATATATTTACCACCTGGGAGAAATCTCCCAGCCATCTGGAAAGGAGTGGGGATTTAGTGCCTCCAAATGGAGATTGGTTTTTTATTTATTTATTTTGCCCATGTTTCCTCCCCCCACCCCCTCACCAGACAGGACCCAGAGGATGCTTTGGGTCCAAGATGACCATTGCAGCAGGTTTTTGGGTCTTTTGCCCCATCTTTTACTGGCACGGAGGTGTCAAGAAGCACGTGGAGCTTCTCCACAGCTTCCCAGCCTGGAGACTGGTGTTGAGGCAGCACAGGGCTGTGTCCCCTTCACCAGCCCCAGGCTAGGACAGCTTCTGTCCTGGGCACCGAGAGGCTGGTTTGGAGGAAGAGGAGTTTTGCTTGTAGATGCCGGCAAAGCCTTATTCTTTCGATGGAGATGTCAGTGATACATGACCTAAATCCAGGCTGGTTTGTGTAATACATCTTTTGAACTCCGGTAAAATGGAAGCCAGATGCAAACCCAGCTATCCCTTGATTATGTGGGGAAAATGGTAAATTCATCATCACTTGAAGTCTTTTAAGCAAGACTGATTGTCCCACTAAAACCTATCCATTGCATCAGCAAGAAGTTATCGGGTTTGATAGTGTTTGCCTGAGCGCGAGGGAATAATCCTGCTGTTTGCTACAGGGCTTACAGGGTGAAATTGTGTGGCATGGCATCTTCAGGCTGTCAGATTTGATTGTCTCTCCTGGCCTTTGACATTGTGGATTGATGGGAACTCATCATGGCCTTTCTCTTGTGTCTTTACGTAGCTTCCCTATGTGCTAAAACCTCATCTTTTATATCGCTGGAGTATGAAATTCCCACGTGCCTTGAGGGAACTCAGTGCTCGCCCAACGTGACTCCCTGCAGGAGAAGAGGAATCTGGTGGCTCCAGGGCTTGAAAGCATTAATTTTGTTTGCAAAAGTGATAGCATTAGCATAGCCTGATCCCCTGCTTTAATACTCTGCGTAGGTCGCTCATGTGACATGAAATGAAACTTTTTTTGCTGTGGGGCTTTGCACAACCCGTGTGTAGTGCTATGAAATCCGCAAAACTGCTCAGGACGCATTTGCACGTGTCATTGCAGGGGGGGAGGCTCGGCAGCCCTGCTGTCTGGGTATCTCTTTGCTGTCTAAATAATCTGCGCTGTGGAAATGTGTGTATTCTAGTGAATTTTAACTGCCAAGCTCTTCTCGTTAGGAAGGGTCGGAAAGGCGAGAATATAAGGCTCTAAAGCGATGGGGGCAGCAGGGTTAGCGCGCACGCATCTCTCCATGGTACCTGCTCACGTAGTCTCCAACGCCGTCGTATATGCGAGCTAATGCGATGTCTGTTGCCCTCCCCAAAGGTGGCATAAATCTCCTTTGCATTTTTCCTGGGCTAAATGAGTACAGGCAGCAAAGCAGATCTCAGCCTACCATTTTCTGCTGCTCGGCTCACCCCTTGGCAGTGGTGAAGGGGAAAGGTTGAAGGTCCCCTTTGAGTGAGGTTGAAAGCAGTACGGTTTTGTTTGGCCGTAGCGTTTATCCCATCTAGTTCAGCCGTAGTGGCAGGGGATGCCTCTAGCAATGCACGCCTTTGAACTCTGCAGTCTCTAATTCGGTGCAGGCACCTGGCCCCTTCCTGAAATATATATGGGGAGGAGGAGGAAGGGGAGCCCTGTTAGGAGCTGCATTTTACAACAGGTTGCACCAAACCCCTGGATTTAGCTCTCCTTGAACTTGAAGTTGGCAATAATTGAAGACCAGATTTTGCAGCTGCTGTTCTGACATGATATTGCTGCCGGGTGTTATGAAAACCACTAGAGCTAGAAACCAGTGCTATATACTCTTCTTGGAGTTTTAGCTTTCAAACATATGAAGCATCAATCTCTAGCTAGCGGCTCATGAGCTATCAGCTCCTACAATCAAGTGGAAAAGAGTATTTCAAAAGTGCTTAGTTACTGGAACAGTACAAATGCTTTCTGGACCAGTAAATGCTTCCATGTATTGGTCGTGGACCATGATTAGGAAGATAAAAATCTGGTCCCTGAGAAAGTACGCTGCCTGGCTGCTCCTATTGCAGAAATGTCAGAATAAACAGGAGGATGAGGAAGGACGCAGGGCCTCTGGGATCAGTGAGCTCTCCCGAGGGGGCTGCTTGCAGGTGTGTCAGAGCATGTTTTTATTTTTCTTCTCCCTGGTGGCAAATAAGTAATTTTCTCTCTTGATCTTTTAATACGAAATCTTTGTTCTTGAATCTATGAATAGGCTCATTCCATTGCCCTCATCGTAAGGATTCATTTTCAAGGCTTAGGGTAATTCAAGTTATACTTGAAAATTTGAGAGATGTCAATGATCTTTGGGGTAGGTGGGGATCAGACATACTCTTGGGTCTTGCTAGAAGCTTATTACTCCCTAGTTGATGTTGCCAGCACCATAACTGGACTATTGAGTGAGCAATATCCACGTGCTTGAGTGCAAAGACAGCAGCGGGGTGGCTTGAGCTGTAGCCCAGCTCTATCTGCCCAGCTTCTAGAAATCCACCATACGCTCCTACGTTGAGTAAGCATTGCCGCAAGCATTGCTTTTATACATTTAAGCGCATCTCATACACTTGGTTTGTGACACTGCCATTGAAACGACCAGTTTCACCATGCAGCTGTTGTCATTTTACCTGTTATAATGAGAATCGTGGGCTTGACCTCCCGGGATGATGCTTTGAGGGGGCGAGGACTGTTGCTGTCTGTTTTAATGAGAGCTGGGTAGCATGTCTGCTTTTGAACGTCGAATTCAGCGTATGTGGTGAAGAGCAACATTTTATTGCGTTGCTGGTTATTTGGGGGCCGTGCTGTTTCCTTGTACAACTGTGGCGGTCAAGGGCAAATAAGCTCGTAGCCTTTTGCTTTTAAAGGTTTGGTGGTGGCAGCTTGAGCAAGGGGAGCCTTTGCTTGCTGGCGGGTGAGCGATGGTGTAGGGCCAGATTTGGTGCAAGGAGAAAGTGAAACTCCTCCGGGGACCCGTTTCCTACCAACAATTTGGGATCCACAGCCAGATTATCTCAACCTTGCCCCTAAAATGACCCCCCACCAAGTCGCCAGTGCCATCGGGGGTTGAATTTCCACGTGTGACGTCCCTGTGCGTTAGCTTGATTTATCTTGAAATGATGTAAAAGGTCGGGATGTTTTAAATTGAAACCATCTCCATTCACAGTCCATTTTCCATAAGCCGTTTTACTGGTGATGTGACATGATATCAATAACAATGAGGTTTCTCGCTGCCTGCTATAGTTGTTTATGGAAAGGAGTTTCACAAAACATATTATTATAGAGAATAATGGATGGGCTGTAGGGAGACAAGGAAATAATTGCATTGAGGGGGCTTGAAAACATCATAAAGCCAAGAATGGAGTTTGGTTGGACTCTCATGTCACAAGGTCCCTAGGACTAAACTAATTCTCCATAAATCTGTGCAGCCCATTTAGGCTTACGGGCGTGCTTTTCTTCTCTGCTAGATTTTCTTTTCTTTTTTTTTACCCCCTCTTTTCTTTTGAAGAAACTCCACAGAGAAGATTGAAGTGAATAAAACCCATTCAATCCACAATTACCATGATTAATTATCCATTTGTTTTTGGGTAGCACCTCTGTATTCTCCATCAGGGGGCTGAGAATCATCCAAGCACGGAATAGAAAAGCACGCACCCTTTTTCTAAGGATGTTGAAGCTTTGTTTAAAAAGAATAAATAAATATTTAAAAAATAATAATAATAAAATAAAATCCCTAAAGAATTAAAAAAGAAAGAGAAGGAGCTGCTGCAGAGCTGACATCCGGATCAGAAACGTTGCCAGCGCTTTGGCTGCTAAAACCACCTGCCTTTTTGCTCGGATTTGTATTTTTGCCGCTGTTGGGAAGAGCCAAAGCTGTTAAAGCAGTTAATATATAAGCGAAGCCCATTTGAAGTAGGATGTAAAAAAATAAGTCTCTTCCTCTCAGGTGCTGGAGTAGGGTGAGTTCCTCCGTGTGCCGGTGCTGCTTTTAGGGGACTTTGAGATCCAACCATGCATGAAGTTGGAAGGGCATCTCGGTCCTTCCCTGGCCGATGCTGCCCGTGGAGGGAACCACATTCCCAGCCCTGGGAAACACAGGGGAGAGCAAACATCTTCCTGAAGCTGGTCTGAATATTTCCCCTCCAGTGGTCCTCCTGTTGGAAATTTCCGATTGATACATCACAAAAGCCCCATTGACTGGCCATTTCACAGAGAAATTTTCCTCTATTTTCCAGTCAATCATTCCCCCCGGCCCTGTAATTTTTATTTGCATTACATCAGTGTGGGGGAAATTTCAGAAAATCAGGACTTTGACCAGTTCTTTCAGAGCTTGGATGAAAGGGCCTTTTCTGCCTCAGGGTGGGGGGTGGTGTTTGTTCAGATTTCCAGGGTCTGGGAGTAAAAAAAACCAGCCTGGAAGCATGGTGTTATAATTATCAAAGGATTAAATCGTGGGATTAAATTGGTGGGAGCTGGTGGTTACACTTCCATGGGTTTCCCGGTATCCGAGGTCAAAGTCAGGATGGATGGGACAATTTGTATTCCTTGGATGTGCTGCTTGCATCATGTTTCAGCCCCATTTTTTCTGAGTTCATGGGATTTAGCATCCTCTGTTAGTGGGATAAGGACTTACGCTGGTTTTGCTCCATGATACCTGCTGAAACCTGCGATGACTTTTCCAGGGGGTCTGCACACCTCCGCTGCTCCGAAAGATTCCCTCCGGTGAGAATTGCTCCATGCGCTCACCTAACCTCAGCGGTGGCTCTGTGCTAATGCTGGCTGAATAATGGCTTTTTTAATTATTTTTCACAGCTTGGTTGGTGGCCAGAACAAAGAAATAACATTGGCTTGGGGTCATCTTGGAGAAAAGTCGGGAGCTGGGTTGGTTTTTTTTTTTCCTAAATGACGTAAAAGCAGTGTTTCTGTCAAATCATAATGAAACAGTTTATGCAAACCTGAAAATAAACCCATATGCTTCACTTACGTAGCCCTTTTTTTAACCTTTATATAAATGTCAATTTTTTGGAATGACAATGACATTTCAAGTGAGAGATTGAAATGTAACACACAAGAAACATCACTGCGAGATGTTTTGACTTCTCTTCAGCTCCCCGTTCTATTTATTTTCTGCGAAAACTGTTCGCTAAACCTGACTTGAATCTGCAGATAGTTTCGGTTCCTGAAAATGACATTTTCTAGCAAACACGCCATCAGCTGAAAACAAAAAAAATATAAATCCTACAGGCCTTGCGAGCCCCTTGGTGCGAGCCCCAGCTTTCTGTTTTTCACGACATCTTGTTGCCCAAAAGCATTTGGGCTGGGAAAATCCTGTCCGAGGGACACGAGGGTCTTTTGACCCCTTTCCGTTTTTGCTTTTCCCTCTTTGCAGCCCACAAATTCAGCATTTTTGACCAAATACTGCACTTTGGTGGCTCTCTGCAAGGTTGTAGGAGGGCTTGGTCACCATCCTGGCTGATGCAGTGCATCAACCGGGCTCCTCTGCAATGGAAAGCGAGATCCAAAGCCAGAAATCGGAGTGTATTTATCGCGTCTCGGCGCCACCGAAGAAGAGCTATGCGTTAGCATCGTTATCGCCAGTCTCCCCGTGGGTGAATGGAGGCACGGGTCAGCCAAGTGACATCCGCAGCCTTATGCGAGATGAGTCGGTAGCAGGAGCAAGATGCAGGCTCTGACTCAGGAGAGCGATGAAGTGCAAACCCGGAGTACTTCATCAGTCAGGCTATTGCTTAACTGCTGGCTTACAAATCGGTCGGTGCCCACGTGCTTTCCCGAGTCACAGTCTAGGAGGGGAAAAACGCTGCCCCTCAGCGTCTCCATCCAGTGTCCTCCTTCACCCCCGCCTTTTTTTTGTTTTCAGCCGCCGCCGGTTTTGTAAAATAAAAGCTTCACTTTGGTTTCAATCATTTGAAGGAGGAGATAAATCCAGTCTTTGCAGTGCTGCTTTGCTTCTGTTTCCCCCCGGTTAGTGCATGGTGCTTCTGCCAACCTGGGGAACCCACTGCAGCAGGATGGTCCCAGGGGTGCAGGGATGCCCCTGTCCCCCCCCGCCAGGCAGGTTTGTAACGCAGGGCAGGGCGAAACCACGCCGCTCGCTGCGTCTGGGGAGAGCGCTCAACCTTATTTACAGCAGGGGAAAATTAATGGGAGTCAGCTTTTGAAGGTAGATTATTTCATTATCAGCGTAATTGGTACTTATAATTAGTTGTTACTGCGGCATGTGACGTGCCCTGAGCACTGTGGCCACAAAGTGCAAGAGCAGAAAGGAAAGGCTATTTTATTTATTTAATTAATTCTTATTAATTGTAACTGCTGTTTATTTTGTTGGCTATTTATTGCTGTTTGAATCAAGTAACCTCAGCCTGTTTGGCTTTGCTGTAGGCAGGTGGTAGGGCTTTGCCTGGCCCAGCTCTGGTTCAGGTTCAAGTTCGGTTCTGCCTCCTGCCCTTCGGTCAGTCGTGCCTCCGTTCGCCCATGAGCAAATTGGGAATACCTCTGCCTGCCTTGCTCCGTGCTCGGGCCGGGCATCGCAGGAAAACTCTCTGATGTTGTTATGAAATTGCTGCAAAGCCTTAGGTGGGGATTCGAAGAAGCATCGCTGCTTTTCCCGATGGGGACAGGTGAGGGGGGACCCTGGCACCGCCGTGAGCCCAGGCATCTTGCGAGAGGACAGAAGCCTCTTGTCAAAGCCAAATCACCCTGGAAAGCCCCCAGATATTTGCAGGCTGCCTGCTCCCAGGCAGGCAAAGGGCCTTCTTTGTGGTGCGTCAGCCTTTCCAGGGCTGAAACAATAAATGGCCTTATCCTCGTTAGCTGACGCAACCTAACAAAGCGCCATTGATTTCGGTAGGTGCTTCATCAGCGACAGGGATGCGAGGGATGGGGTTTATGACCCCACCAGCTTTTCCAGGCATCCACATACTTGCGGTTGGGTTTTAATGAGCGCTTTGGGTCGTGAAGTGGGTCAGCGCTTTCATCTGCTCTGGCTTGGCCCCCCCACCCCGCTCCCTCCTGCAGCAGAGACCCGAGGAACTCGCCACAAGCCACTGCATCCCTGGGCTGGTCCTGGCTGTGGGTTGAGGGGGGGTCTGGGGGCAGCCATGTGGGGAGGGGGTCCTGCCGAGACACGGGGCTGTAACCCACTGATGCGGCTCCCCACGGATGCATGAGCTTTGTGCAAATGGCAGTCGTGGTGCGCTTTGAAGCCTAAAACCTTGAGCACTTCAAACAGGCAGAGGACAGGCAGATGATGTATGAGAAATTAATATCTAACAGGGCTAAAAATTGTTCTCAATGTCGCCCTAACTCCCCTGCCCAGCTGAGCTCTATTTACTTTCATCCCATCCAGAGCATTTAGCACAAAGAGACCCCTTACACCCTTAATTTTCTAAAACACAAAGCCTTCCATTTCACTGCATCCAGCTGAAACATTCCCCTTTTCTCTCTCATTTTCCGGCTCTCTCTTTTGAAACCCTCCTCTCCCTCGATGCAGCCTCTCAGGGGAGGAACAGAAACCGGCAAAGTTTGGAAAGGAGAGCAGGTCGGTAACCCTTTCATGGCTGCTTTGGCACAGGGAGGGCAGCAAGAGGCATCTTACACCCCAGCTTGTGCATCAGCATTTGCGTGAGCACAGACCTGCCGTCACAACAGGCACGTTTAGCACCGGTCAGTGCACGGCGGCGGGTTTGTAACTGGAAATCGGGATGCTTGAAATCTCATTTATGTCACAGTAGGGGGAAAGCAAACAAGAGCTGCCTCTCTGCCGTGGCATAGAGCAGAGCATCCCGGCAGAGCTCTTTGTGTGGCAGGGGCTGTAGGGCTGGGGAGCGAGGATGGTTTCAACATCAGGGTACCAGCCCCAGCCCAGGGGTTGCTGGGTTCAGCCCTGCCCTGCCCTGGGCTCTCAGCGGCACCTTGCTCACCCATCTCTGGGGTTTGCACCCTGTCTTCTCATCGGCGGGGAGGGGATGAGTTCAGGGAGGATTGCTGTGTGCTGGGTGGGAATGGTGTGGGCTGGAGTGAGCCCGGCATTTCATACCCCACTCCTGCGTGGACAGGGTGTGCCTGAGATTATCAGGGCTGGGTGGGGGGAAAAACCAAAACCAAACACCCCAGAAAACAAGTGATGTTTCAAAATACCACCAAGCAGATTTTCCCAGGCTGATTTGCTGGCCCTTGTTTCTCGGCTGGTGCAAAACACCAAAGGGAAAACACTTCTTTAGCGCTGACAGGTTGGAGCTGGGTGTTTCTGGATGGTCTCCCTGGGGCACCCCTGTGCCGAGCTGCGATCAGGGCTGTGATAAATGGGCTGCCTCCAGCAGGGCTGAGAGCCGGCTGCCTGTCTCGGCTTCAAGAAGTGGCTGCAAGGCAGGATGGTGCTGGGAACCAGAGCCCTTGCCGTGGCGTCAGGCCCCCATACTGTCATCCATGGGAGAGCTGGGTTCCATGTCTGACGTTTCAACTTATCCGTAAATCTAGCTAAGGCTCCTGGGCTTGGTGTGCCGGCGTTGTGAAACAGGGAAGGGTGGGATCCTCTGTGCCGTGCCAGCTTCCTGGCATCCAGCTTTGCTTGGGGCCTTTGATTGCTGCAATTTTATTAATGCAAATTTAAGAATGCTTGCCGAGGTGTGTGGGTGCACAGCGCACGTGCTGTTCCCCCTCCCCGGTGCCACCGAGCCCAGCTGCTGCTGCAAAAGGGGCTTGGGCTGGGGGTCCTGACCCTGAAAAGGGACCTCCCCTCTGCAGCTGCTAGCAACAGGCGGGAATTGCACCCGGAAGATGGGAAGTTGTCGCTGATGCAAGGGCTGGGTGTTTTCTAAACACCTCCTGGGTGTATATGTGGGGTTGTTGGGGGTGCTTGGAGCCTCGATGTGCCGTATGGGGTAGCACCACAGCACATTTGGGTCCTGAGCGTGCTCTGAGAGCACAAGACCAGTGTCGCAGGGATGTGCAGGACATGGCTTTGTAGGGTGGTGCCTATTTGCGCTGCCCTTCCCCTGCACTGGCGTGAAATTCAGTGGTTTTCACCCTTTGCTGCTTCTCAGCAGCCCCTGGAGAGCCCCTATTAGCACTACTGGATGTCTGACATATCCTCCTGGCTATGAGCTGGGACGTGTCGCTGACCCGCCTCCCCCAGCCTCCACAGGGACAGCTTAATCTGCCCTAAAAGGGGGTCTTTAAGCAGGTGCAGACAGCAGGCTCGTGTCCTTGGCCGTGGCACCCAGAGCAAGGCAGCACCGAGCCTGACATCTGTCAACCATAGCAGATCTGTATTTCCCTATGAGACAGCAGGAACCAGCGGCTCGCGAGCCATCCCTACAAAGCTGGGATGTCTTCCATCGCCGGAGGGCCTGATCCTCAGCTGGTGTAAGCTGGCACCGCGTCACCGAGCAAATGGGCCAGCTGCTCAGTTGGTGGATGTTGATGCCCGTCCCCGAGCAGCCAAGCCCGCTGTACCGCTCTGCAGCTGAGGGCCAGTTTGAACTGCTCTCTTCTCTCTCCCTCCTACTCTTTTCCTCACTTCTCCCTTTTAATTCTCTCCCCGTCTGTTCATCCCTCTCCCCTTCTGTTCATCCCTCTCTATTCTCGAGCCATCCTTCTTTTTCTCCAGGAAGATAGCTAAGGGGAGGAAGGGGGGAGGAAAGGAGGAAAGCGGTCCAATTCAATAGGTTTTTTCAATAACCTTCCCTAAAATCTCACCAGGTTACATTACGCTCTAATAGACTTTAAGCCAATCTGCCTGATGCCACTGCAAAGGTCAATTAAATTCACCCTAAAAAATTTACTCCTGGCTCATTATACATTTAGAAAATGAATTAGAAGCACAAGCTGCCCCAGAGGTTTCTGATATTTTCCTAATGAACATGTCTCCTAATGGAAGAAAAAGAAAGAAAACCACCACCAAAAAAAAAAAAACCCCACCAACTTTAAAGGAATGTTTTAGTGTAGCGCTGAGCATCTCCTGACTGCGAAGATGAGGAGGAAGGTGGGGTGATGCAGTGTCTCGACGAGGTCATTTACACCCAGCAGAGGAATTTGTGAAGTCGGGCTCTTGCCCAAGCATTTAGGCAAGAGCTTTGACCTTGTGTCCGTGCCTGGCGCTGTTTGCAGGGTGCCGTGGGTGGCTTGGCATCGTGCTCCATCCAAGGCATCCTCGGCGTTGAACCAGCCCTGTGCCTTCCCGGGCTGGTTGCAACTGCGCGGTGCCGACTCGGCGTGCTCGCAGCCCACCGGTGGAATACTTACACCGGCAGTGTGCCGTGCCTGTAGGCTGCACGCTGGCAGAAAAGGAGGCAAAATTAATCAAGTGAATGATTAATTGCAAATTGTGACCCAGGTTGCTGTAAAGTGACAAGTTTGGAGGGATTTTCAGGCTGAAGATGCTCAATGTGAAAGGCCTTTAAGGAGCCCAAGAGGTTTTTGTTTTGGATTTTTCTTGAGAGCGTGGTTGAGAGGGCTCTTTAAATCCATATACCATCAAGCACTTGGAGTCACTACTCATCAGATTTTCATCCGCTTTTCTAATGTGTAAATCCAGCCAGGTGCAGGCCAGAAATAAATGCTCGCTAGTTCTTTGAGCACCCGGCTGTGGTGGCATGAGAAACTGCTATCCATAGTGCCCAGGATTGCGTGGATTTGGAATCAATGTCAGTATTGCCTGGGTTTTTGTTACTTTTGAATTGGGTATTGAATTTAGCATCTGATTTCCTGCCCTGGAAACAGAGTTTTGCAGTGGGGAGAAGAGGGGCATGTTGGCCAGCCCCATTCGCAGCGCTGATTTGTTAAATGAGAATATAAACCACTAAGAACTAGCAAAGATGCCTGGAAAGGAAACGAAGCGCATCGCGGCCATTAATAGCCCAAGTGTGATTTTGTCAAAATTGACACGTTCCCATGGGAAGTTTAAATTTCAACAAAACCAGTGTTTCTGACCAACCGTCCCGCATCCCTCCCGTTTGCGCACAGGTTATGTGGCCTGGGGTGGTTAGCTGAGCATCTCTCGGGACTGAATGTGTAGCTTCCACTGGCGCAGAGATGCCACCACTGATCGATACGTAGGCTGAGGTTCACCGCACCCAGGCTTAGGCGCTTAAATTGTAGGTGTCAGGTCTACCCTTGTTATCTGTGCTCCTCCCAGGGAGGACAGTTCATCCCCTCCCGATGATGTAGCAGATGGCTAAAGATGTGGGATACCTGGACACCGTCTCCCTCCTCTTGGGTGGACGGGAAGCCTAGTCTAACTCCCGTAATCTGAAACAGGTTGCAACTCCAGTCTGAGCTGCTGCCTTTTTCCAGGCAGCTGCTGGGAGTTTTCTTGCAGAGATATTTTTTTGGCACAGGGAAAAGCTTCAGGGAAACTAAGAGACTGGGCATAACTCCCTTCAGTTTGTCTTTAATTACAGCTAGGGAAGAGGTGGTAATTACAACACACCTTCCCCTTGCAAAGATCCTCAGGTGAAATCAGTGCGTGGAAATATGCATACTAATCAGGAGCAGGTTTTTTGCCAGGGTTGCTGTTGTGTTGGTTGGGATTGAGCGGAGCGAGGCTGCCCAGATGGCAAACAGGATCGTGTCTGGCAGAGGAGGCTTTGCGGAGCGGCTAGGACAGGGAAAGCTGTTTTCTCCTGCTTTGCTACGGGTATTAGGCGTGAGCTGGGGACAGCGGTATGGTGCTTGCAATGTCAATTATTAGCGTGTTTAGTAAATTACCTAGTAAATTGGCCCTTAAAATTTCCAACTGCGTGTCCTCTCCTGCACTCCAAGCCTGCAGCTGAGTTGTTTACATTCTTTCAGCAGGGAAGATGGATCAGCTCTGTCTCAGCTTCTGGACGTCTTGCAGAGAGGAGCATGAGCTGATCCTGCTCTCCGCTGCTGGGCTGGGAGATGGAGGGAGAGTCGTGCCCACAACCGCAGGAGCCCTTGCCTTGGCCCAAGTTAAAGCCGAAAGAGCCGTGACAGGGAAGGGTGGACCCCAGGAGCCCGTGTGTCCTTGCCGTGCGCACATGTCCGCGGCTTCCCAGCAGGTTCTCTGCTGTTCGTGCAGGCAAGAGCATCTCCCACGGTTCAGCTGATTGCCTTCCCTCTGTGTGCTTTTTCTTGGCAAGGGCTGTGCTTGGTGCGGTGAAGAACTGCTGGCACAGGGGGGGTGCACTTGTCCTCCTTTTCTCACAACAGCAGGCTGGGGGAGCGACTGGTAAAACAGAAAGGCAGGTGTCCATGTGCTGGGGAGGGAGAAGGATGCTCTGCCTGCTCTGTGAGCCGGCGCTGGAGAGACTTGGCCATGGACAACTGGCCACGGTCTGCTCTGTAAGCCAACCTGGGGACTCTACCTCCCTCATCTCTACCTGTGACTGATCAAATAGCTGAAAAATCACTGTGAATGAGCCTTAGGGATGCTTCCCAGCCAGCCCCTCTGATGGGGCTTGATGCTCTGTCCCTTGCTAGACTCATTTCAAAGCTCTGGGGGAGTGCAGTGAGGGTGATGGTAGCAGGTGGGCTTGTCAGAAAAGCTGGTCCCCTGCGCTTTTGGGCTAAAGCCACTCAGGGTCTACCCTGGGGACTTGCCTTTTGGGGTCGGGATGGTATTGAGATGAAGATTTCGTGTTGGTTGGGACTGATCCCAGGCCAGAGACCCTTCCTCCCCTGTCTCCCCCGCTGAGATGTGCATGGTCTGTTTTCCATTGCAAGGCCTGTTTTCCCTTCTGTGCATTTCCAACTCTCCTTTTGCCTTTTCATGTGTGCTGTAAAGGTCAGCCCATATCTGGAACATGCTTTAAATTTGCAGAGAGAGCAGGGGGCAGGAAGAGAGGGGAGTGTAGTGATGCAGCAGCTCCAGCCCTTGCAGAGGGAGGTTTGCTGCTTTTTTTGCTACTTCTGTGGGTGGATGGGATACAGGACTGCACGAAGGCCCCCAGCCTCACCTGGAACCTGAGGCAATAGCCTTTTCTTAGCAGAAACCTCCCAAAGCACAGAGCGATTGCGTTGTAACCCCACCGGCTGTCGCGAGCTGCTGTCCCTCTGCCAGCCTCAGCCGTTGGGACTGCATCAGCCTCGTCCTTCCTCTCTCCTCGAGGAGGATGCTCACCTCCGCCAGCCTGCTGCTGTCAGCTGAACCACGCGCCCCCTCCTCCTCCACGCCCCGCTGCGCCGGGCAGCACGCAGCCGACCCGCTCCCCCTTCCCGCTGCCTGCCCGCCGCATCCTGCATCCCTTGCACTTTTCCCGGGAGCGCAGGGGGATGCCTCGGCACAGGTTGGCAGACCCAGCGCCGTGCCCCCTCTTGTCTCCACGTCAGGCCCTTACCTTGCCTGTCAGCCGCTGCCTCCTCTCGCCGGGACCTAATGCTGCTTCATTTCTGTTTTAATTTTGCTGCGGTTTCGCAACAGCCACTGCTGGGTCAGGAGTTACAGAAAGGTTATTGGTGAGTGATGGGTATTGACATCTCTAACAGTGCCCTGACCCCATCAGTCTCGCTCTGTTCTTCTTTTTCCTTACACTTGCCCTGGTTTTGTTTTTTTGTGTTTTTTGTGTTGTTTTTTTTTTAAATTGGCCTTTTTCATGCATAAAGCTTACTTCATCAGATTTTTACCCAAAGACAGACATGGCTGGTAGAGCAGGGAGGGAAGCATTGACTTGCCCTGGCTGAGTATAGACATTGAGGGAGTTTTTCATCCTCTGATTATTTTGCTGTCTCAGAAACCTCATGTGCTGCTTTTTCCCTCCTTGTTTCCCTGATCTGCTAGTACATCTTTCCAAATGCCCACCTGGATTGTCTCACCTGTGCCTGGGGCTGCTGCAGAGCCCCAGCGCGGTGGTTCAGATGCAGCCTGCGGTGCTTGGGAGGAGTTTGGGAAGGGGAGGCAGCATTTCTACCTAGTAATAAAAAAAAAAAAAAAAAAAAAAAGCGCCTTATTTAATAGGTGTTGATGATATATCCTGGGTTTTTCCCCAAGTCAAGGCATGGTGCAGAGCCCAGCTCGGTGGGGTCCTCTCCATGGGGCACTCTGTAAACCCCGTTTGCTTCAGTGCCGGGGCCACGGTGAATAGCTGCTCCCTGATGGGCAGATAAATACAGGCCGGCAGCTCCCGGGCTTGGCAGCCCAACATCGTTTCATCTGGAAGGATATAAACCTTTGCACAGGCTATTTGGAAATATGGCAAAGCTCATTTTAAGCGTGTCTTATCTCCCCGTTGAGAAGCTTCTGTGGCTTAGCGAGGCTGGCTTTGCTTCCCTCCTGCAGCTTGTCCGTGTCTCTGCTCCCCATCCCAGCGCTGTCCTTCCCTCGATCCCGCGATAAGCTGGCGTGACGTTATCAGATGCTTCGGCACTAAAACTCTCGGCACGCAAACTTTTTTTGCTTTATTGTTGCGTCCATAAAAACTGGCTGGGAAAACTGCTGAAGCAGTAACCCTGCTTGGTTTTAAAGGCAGCTGCAAATCAGCCCCACTCTCTGGTGCAGTACTGAGCTGGTTTTACGAGCTCTAATTAAACAGGATCTGCCCTGTGGTCTACCTTCCACCCAGCCCATCTGAGGGGTGGGCTTTAACTGCCGGGGTTATGGTTCTGCGTCCGTGGGCTTTGGTCCCTCTGGAAATGAACTGCAATAGGATGGTGGCTGGATTAAGGTGAATGGAAACAGCCCGTGCAAAGCTGTACATCACACGTGGGCTTCTGCAAGGGTCTCCGCTGAAAAATGCAGGTCAGGGACTGAGTCAACCAGTTTTAGGGATGGAGAAGGAAAGTCTAACGCCGCTTCGTGACGCTGAAAAATGGGAATGGGCGTTAAATGGAGGAAATACTCGTTTTGGAGTGAGCACATCTAGGATGTGGCAGGGCTATCGAGGCTCCTGGGTGCTGCTGCCTGTAAAATACCAGGGCAGAGTGGTTTTTCGGTAGCTTCAGGCTGCCTTGAGCTGAGGTGCTCCCCAAAACGGTATGGGCACAGGCTGTCCATTTGCTTGTTTTCCCACAGAAAACTCTTAAAGATTTGCTTCTCCTGACATTTCGAAGTGACAGCAGGAGGTGCAGCCTGGTCCCTCTGCATCTCCCTCTGCCCCAGCGCTGAGTGGGAAGGGGGAATACAGGTTACAAGAGAAGCATCACCATCCTACTGGGGCGGCGAGGGGAAGCGCTGGTGACTCTTGCTTCATGATTTATTTGAACCCTTGAGTCTCTCCAAGAAAGCATTTTCTTTGATATTTCTCTTGGCATTTGAAGGGGGGAAAAGGTAGTATATCTCACATACGCTCCCTGTTTTCATTCTTCCCTTTCATGAAATGATGTCGATGTCTCTCTCTGCAAGAGTCAGCCACGTCTTGCAACCCATAAACAGGGTGGGGAGGGAGGTGGGGAGGAGAAGCGGTGTCTGGGAGGTTGCAAATGTGTAGAGCATCTGTAGCGGTGTCCATAAGGGCACCAGGGAGTTTCGTGGCATGGCAGGCTGCCTGGAGAGATGATCCTTCCAGGCACCTCTGTGCACCCACTGCTGGGCTCCCACAGATGTGACATCCACAAGCAACAGTGAAATATCAGCAGCATCATGGCTGGGCTTAAATCTTTACTGAGTCTCCATTTTTCTTTCTTTAAACGCTTACAGAATAAATGGAATTTATAATCAGAAACCATAAAATCTCTGATTTATGGTTCATCTTGATGACAATATTTAATAACTCGTGTATATTTTATTACATCTTTTTAATGCCCTGTTGTGGAATTTTACTTGGGCATTTCGCCCTCTATATCAACCTGTCGCAGCACAGATGGGCTGACTTTTTTGCTTTGGGCTGACGACAGAGCCAAGCGCTCTCTGGGTTGGGCTCTTCCCAGGGCTGCCGTCAGTCTGTCCAAACGGGCTCTGAAAGCGGGGCTGGATGTCCAGCCGTGGTCTGGCTTCTTCCAAGAGCTGCTCCCCAGATTGCAGAGCCAATGCTTTTTGCTGCCCGGGCAGCTCCTTTCCAACATCCCCAGCCAAGTTTCGGTGCAGGTGGGGAGAGAAATTCAACTGTAGGGCCTCTCTTCCTTCCTCAAGGACTTTTTGCTTGGAAACGCGTGTCTATTTAGGTTATTGCTCAAGTGCTTTCTCCTCTGGAGAGCACTCCCTGCCTTTCTGGGACCATTAGTGCAAATTAGCTGATGCATCCTATCAGCCCCCAGCCTGCTGCACCTAGGGTACCAATCCTCTTCTCAGCGCTCGCATGGGGAGGGGAAGCTCATAAGCACCGTAGCTGCGTTCTGGCTTTGTCAAGAAGCGGTGGCTCCCTCCATCCCTCCCTCCTAGCTGGCTTTTAAAACCGGCTGCTTCCCAGCCTTGTGCTGCTGGACACGGAGAGAGGGTGCTGGAGGGGAGGGGATGGGCAGCAGCTCGGGGCAGATGTGTCTTGAGAGTTTGGGCATGAGAGTGGGTCGTGTGCTGCTTTGGACACCCACCGCCTGTTTTGCACATAAAACCCGTGCCGGCATGGGGACAGGTTGTGTTGCACTCGATCTGCTCCGGGCTGGCTCTAGGAGGGATGGAAAGCCTGGGGCCATGTCGACCTGATTTTAGCCTGGTCAAGCCAGGAGTGTGCAGTAACATCCGTATTCCTCCTGCTGAGCGCGGTCCAGTGATTTGATTTTCTTGCTCCTCAAGGACAGTGCCCCAGCGTGAAGCCTGCTGCCGAGCAAGCCAGGGGCAAGGGGATGGGGCGGGAGGACTAGCTGTGAGCACCCCCGGGTCCAGAGCTGGCAGGCACCCCTAGGAACTTGTTCGGCGCGTCTGTGCAACACTGGCTCTGCTGACAGTTGCTGCCCATCCATCCGGCGCTCCCCTCGCCTCGCTGCTCTTGGCAGGAGCCGGGCCGGCAAAGCAGCCAGGTGGAGAGGAGGAAACAGGGCGAGACGGCTCGCTGGCGTGCCCGGCCGCGCACAGGCAGGGCTGCCCGCCTCGCTGCCCCCACGCAGCCCCCGTGTGCTACAGGGGTGGTCGACAAAGCCTCCCCCCGGCTCTTGGCAGCCATCTGTGCTGGCTGGCTGGGAGGCTTTGTGGGCATCGGGGGGACCTGGAGAGAGCAGGAGAGGCTGTGGTCGTGAGCAGGAAGGGGGAGAGGGGGGAAAGCAGCCAGGCAGGGACGAGAAAGCAGCATGGCATCAAGCTCGTCGTATTTGGGTGCTGCAGGTTTCATCTCTTTTTTGGGGAGCAATGGCATCAGGCGCTTATTGGGTGCATGTTGGGGCGGTGGGTGAGGACAGCGGCTGTCCTCTTGAACACTGTCCTCCTTGCTGGAGCAAACAATCTGAAGATGAGCCAACCCCAGGTGAGGATAGTTTCTTCCCGTGTCCCCAAAAGATTAATGGCCTGAGAGAAGCTGGCTGTTAACCAGGTGATGCTGGCTGGAGCGGACTGACTTGCACCTGCAGGCTTTCTCTCCCAGCACAGCAGCGATGGACTTGGTCAGGCTGTGACCATCTGTTAAGTGAAGGGGTGCTTGCAGAGCCATGCTGGGGACCTTGTTCCCTGCACACTGGGGACCTTGCTCCCTGCACAGGGCAGGTGACCCTGTGCTGTCCCTCGAGCAAGGAGCACTGCAACCACTTGGCTTTTGCATGGAGAAGACAAAAGCACCAGCTACCTGATTTACATGTACTTTTATGCAGCCACAGCTCTGCTGGGCCTGGGTGCTGATGGCTTCTTTTGAAACAGAGAATTTCAGCCTCCTTCACAATGTTTTGACAGTTTGGGGGATGGGGTATGGTGTTTTTTGTTGTTGGGGTTTTTTTGTGGGGCTCAAACTGTTTTGCAAAAAACTTGCAGGGCTAGATGAAATGTTTGTGCTGGCAAATCAGCCTTCTTCAAAAGGGCTCCTGTTCCCTTGCAAAACATTTGCAGAGTTTTCATCTGTGCATTTTGGCTCCTCTGATAGGAGGCAGGAATCGTCCTGGGAATTGTCTTCTTGTTGGTTATTCTGCTGTCTCTGCTCCTGCCTTACCTCTGCTAGGAAAAAGGCAGAAATGAGAGTAACGGCAACCAACCGCCATCAAGAAAACATCCCTCTGTACTGCAGGTCTTTCTGGGCTTGGCTGGTTCTGGTCTAAACAAAGTCATTGATTCCAAACAAAATCCTGCCTGGTACTGGTTGAATGGCCGAGGTCTCAGAATCACAGGGGTTTGGAGGAATTTTTGCTCTCCCTGACTGGGGCAAAGCAATTTTCCTGAATTTCCTTTCCTGGCTGCATGTGGTTTTTAAGAATTTAGTATTTTATTGAAGACCATGACCAAAGAGGACCTTAAACCTGTGCTGCTGCCTGGGAGGAGCAGGAGGATTCCTTCGCAGATCTGAGAGGGGGGAGGAAAAAAAAATAAAAAAAAATCATTGGCAGGATAAAACTCCTTCCCTGGTAGTTAATAGAGAAGTGGGGAAGCGGGGAGGTGGCTTCCCCGGGCATGCGCATCACAAGGCTGGGCTGCCCGTCTCTGATGCTAAATTATAGTCTAGCAAAGGAGAAGCCTCCTGAGGAGGTGGGAAGTGATCACAGCCTATAAATACCTTCCAGGCGATGTTGGAAATGAAGAAAGGGAATATTCACGGTCTCCAAAGGTGGTAGGACAAGGAGCGGTGGCCTGGAGTTAAGGAAGGGAAAGTGTTTCTGCCTGGCCATTAAGAAAGTGCCCTGCAGTCCAGCAACGGTGGGGGGGACAGTCCCCAGGGAGGGAGCACAGGCGCCGGCCAGCAGTGCCGGAGACAAGATGTTAATGGGGATGATGAAGGGAAGGATCTTTAGAAAATGCAAGAGGTCGACCTGTTGACCCAAGCTGGCTCTCTGCTGGCCCTACGGTCTATACGGTGCCATGATAAATTCGACTTACCCTACTTTACTGCAGGCACTTTGTAGCTTGACTTAATGGCTAGGAAATCTCTTCACTTGACTGCTCCCCTTAAGACAAGAGGGCTGCCTGTGATCCTCGAGTTTAAATAACAATTTGCTGTCTGTGAAGGGATGACACCTTTTTATTAATTTCCTTCTCAGAGTCTGGACTCTTGAGGTCCTGGCTCCTCTTTGCCACCGATTTTTCCTTTTCTGACCTCACTCCAGCCCTGCTGCGTTGCGGATTTGCACCAGCCTCCTTTGGGAGTCTGCCTTTGGAGTCTGCATCCTCCGAGGGCTGATTTGGCCACGGTGTGATTAAAGCTGAGATCAGTGGGCGGCATGGGGCTCCCTGATGGTGCCGTGACCCCTTTTGATACCAGCCTGGAGAGCAGGAATCAGACGCCGAAGGTGCAGAGGATGTTGCTGGCAGCAGATGCGCACAGTGCTACCAGCTTTTACTGCGGGTCTCGCAGGTCTCATCAGAGTTGATGTTTTTCTTAATGTTGCTGGCATCATGCGATTGCGCTGGAATCTGGGCTTTCGTTTAGCAGCAGCTCCAAGATGCTAACGTTGCAGAAAAAAGCACGGACGTACAGCTGGAACCTGTAGGCTAATAAAACCAGCCCATCTTCATTATGACCGTTTTTATTTTAGATGTCAAAATGAAAGGTTGGAGGGGGGTGTTTAACTCAGAGCAGTGTAGGTATGGAGGTGCTCCGAGGGAGGGTTTTAAGGGGTGCAGTGCTGTGCTGGTTTGGGTTGCGGTGCTGGAGGGATGGCCCTGTACTGCAGGGCTGGAAAGGAGCTGGGGAGCTTTGACTCATCCCTGGAGGGGAGCTGGCCACGCTGGATGCTTTTATTTAAGAAAATCAGTGATAGGCAAGGGAGAGATGGTATCTGAAGCGGTGCCAAGGCTGGATGGCTGCATCCCTGCGCTGGCGGGCTGGGACGAGCAGCGTGTCCAGGAGCAATGCCCCAGGGTGGGGGCAAGTGGGTGCTGGCAGCATCCCTCCAGCATGCCTCAAGGCTGCGCTCCCCAAGGAGCCTCCACCTTTCCTTGGACCGAGTAGCGCATAAACACCAAAGGAATGTGTGTCCCTTTTCAGAGGCTGTTACAGTAAATTGTTAGCAGGTGACGGCACAGCAGAGGAACTGTCACCATCGGCGGCTTTTTGTTAATCTGATCTGAAGGGTCCCCTTGTGAATGCATCTGGAGCGGTCCCTGCTCTCCCTGCAAATGCAAATTGCAACATGCCAGCTCCCGGTGCTTTTGTCAGGTCGGAGGTAGGCGAGGGAGGCCGATGCACCAGAGGTTTTCATGTCTCCACATGGGCAGCGTGCTCTCCGCTTTCGCATCCACATCTTTTTGCTTTGCACCTGTTTGCCTGTTCCCAGATGCACATCAGGGCACGGCGAGTAAGGATGGAGAAAGCCACCTTTGAAACTCTGGCTGAGAATCTTCCATCGAAGCATGTTGCCCTCCAGAGAGTCCCTTCATTGCAAAAACCTACACTGTTTCCTGGGACAAGTTCCATTTTTTTCCAAAGAAATTGAATTTCCATTGGGAAAATCCAAATCTAGATGATGGCTGGTTGCCTGGAAGGAGCTCAGCGATTTGGCTGTCTGATGGCTGAGCCAGGAGGAGTCATCCTTGCCGGCCAGGGAGACCTGCTGGGAGCCAGGGGGCAGCTACCCCCACCAAGCCCATCTGGAAGGCAACTTGCCACGTTGTGTCCCATCTAAAGCAAATTTGTGAAACCCAGATGACTATTCTAGGAGCTGGGAGGTAGCTGAAACGTCCTTCTTGCATAAGCTGAAATGGTACTTCCAAGGGGAAAAAAATAAATAATCCATTCCATGGAAATTTTACTTTTTGGGAATTTCTGCTGAGATGGAAAGTTAGGGGGTATTTTTTTTTTCTTTAAAAAAAATAAATATTTGAGTTTCAGTGGATTTCCATTTTCTTGTCAGCTCTCTGTGAGATGCTGTTTCTGCAGGCAGTGTATGACTTTTTTTCCCCTCAGGAAATTTTCCAATATCAATTTAATTTTGACTCTCACAACTGCATCTATTCCGTGGGGAACCTACTCTACGGCCTCGCCAAGAAAGTGTTTCCTCTTAGCCGCGAGTTCATTTTCCAGTTTAAAAACATCATTCAGTCATTCCTAATGAAAGATATAATCAACTTTCAGGCTTCATGGCTTAGCTGAGCCCCTAATGGAGATGGGGAAGCCATTCCTGCAACAGCTCAGCCCTCATTTCCCATGGCAGGCATGCTCGCACCTTGTAAAGGATGGGTTTCACTGGGTGAAACTGCACCCAGAGGGACTAGAGCCAGTCCATGTGGATGCAATTCCACGAGTTGCTCCCTAGGGATGTGGTCTCGCATCCCGCAAAGATTTGCCCTCCTCTGTAACTGCGGCGATGCCGTGCTCCACAAATTCTGCACGGCTTCTGCAGAAGCAGATGATAAGAATTTGACCCAGCTAGACCTAAAACAAAGAAAAAGAAGTGGTGGGGTGGGGACGACACCCAGCAAAACCCAGAAAAAACCAGCAAAAGCTCCGCTTGTGTCCCATCTGATTGTATTTTCATGCCCACACATTTGCTCTGCATAAATGTTTTTGGAGCGCCGGGGGGAAGAGTCTCTCGTTGCAATGACGTGCTGTGCAACAGAAAGGCGTTGGGTTATTCGGAGAGCTCGCTGAATTATGCCACGGATACGGTACCGCACGTCCCCTCCTGTGCCCGCATCTTCCCATCCGCCGCCTCCTGAGCAAGTGGAAATATGAATGCAAATAGCTCCAGGCAAATAAGATCAGGTGGAGATACGGAGCAGTAGGAGACCTGTAAGTCACGTCAGGTCTGTCTGCCCGGCTGGGATGGGGCTGCATTGAGTAACCTGAGTTAGTTTTTAAATAAGCAGTGTGGGAGGTCCAAATGGGACCTGACAGAGCCGGGTGGAAGTTAATCAGCTGAATATTTACCCAGCTTTGTGGCGGAGGAGCCCTGTGCTGGGCTGGGTGTAAGCAAGCCCTGGAAATGGGCAGGTGGAGCTCGACGGGCAAAAATCCCATGGCAACAAGCCTTGACAACGTCTGGAAAACTCTGCCGGCTTCTGAGAAGGTGGCTCAGCGTTGGGATGTGGAGGGACTGCTCCTTCCAAGTGAGTTGCCCGAGTCGGTCCCCTGTTTGGGGTGGCCTCATGTGCTTAGCAGATGGCTCATCCCTCTGTCGTTGCATCGGAGGATGCACAGTGCTGCCAGGAAAAATGCCCGAAGGACCACAGCGCGCTCAGATGTGACACGGGGCAGGGGCTGTGGGGGCAAACTTGTCCCTTCAGCCAGGGCTGGCTGGTCTCTCTCTGCAATGGGCTTTTAGGTTTCCTCCCCCCGCCCTCCCCATTCAACACTAAAGTAGTCTATGAAGACTCAAAATTTCAGAAACAGAGAAATAAAAAATTGCTGCAAAATCTCCTCCCCTCCCCCCAAAAAAACCCTCCACGATAAGCCAACATAAATTTTTAATTTAAATGTTTGGGTACCAATTACCTGACAATCCAAACAGAGAGGCGTTTTGAGACTGCACTTGAGCTTTTCATTCAGAAAATATTAAAGCGTCTTGACCTGACAGTTTCAGAACTCGCCCATAAAGCTTCTGAAGTGAAAAATTAATCCGAAGTAACCTCTTTTTCTGCTTTTCAAAAGCAGATTGGCTTTTGATGAATGCTTATACGTGCTTGATAGATCCCAGCCAACTGAGCCCAGCTCTTCCCCCTTGCCTGGTCTGAATCCCTGGAGCATCGGAGGGTCGGCATGCCTGTGGGGCCGGTCTGGGTGTTAGCGATGTCTCCACATGCCTGGAGCATTTCCATTCCTACCTCCTTTCCTTTTGCTGCCTCTGTCAATCTGTGTCTGTCCTTCCTTCTTGCAACAGTCAGGTGTCTTTTGCTGCTGCCTTTTATCCCTCTGAATCTACCTTATGGGATTAGGCATGAAATGGAGGGCTGTAGCATATAATAGCGGGGCTGTAATTACCTTACAAATACAGTGTAATTTCACCGTGGTAAGGCTTTTGAATAACCTCATCACCACCCACTAAACCCTATAACTGGAATTTCTCTACATTTCAGCTGGAAGGTTACCTACATCTCCACAATTGTGGCTTTGGCTTCTTGGTCACTGTGGCGGTGTGTTTTTAACGTTCAGTAGCATCACTGATTTTGCACTTACACTCTAATTAATTTGCAGCCACGGAGCTAGCCTTGGAGTTGTACGAGTGTAGTGGAAATTACAGGTGTGGGAAGCGTAGCTACCGTGTAATCATACCGCGATTGCTGGGTAATTGCACCCCTCGTGCTGTGAGCATCTAACCACGTTAAAGTTTTGGTGGGACTTCCCTTGGGTCCGTTGGCATGGGTTTGGTTGGGCAGAGCGAGCCGAGCTGTAGCAGATTCCTCCATCCAGGCACAAACCTCCTTCGATTAAAGGCTGTGAAACAGCAGCTTGCCCGCTCCATCCTGCCTTGTGACTTTTTGCCCATCAACCCAGCCTGGACATGGCTTAGTGGCACCACTCAGCAAACTTCAGGTCTGGCTTGATGAGCAACCTGAAGCTAATTGCTCAGCCGCTTGTGTGTCTCCACCCCCCACCCCACCCCACTCCATTAAAACAAGCATAGCTGTTTCCCTGCCTTTTGGAGCTAGTTGAGATACACAGATGACAAGCGCTGTAACATAATGGATTTTTATTATTATTAAGCTCCCAGCGACTCTTTCCCTGTCAGTGTAATAGGGCTAATGAAATGTCCCCACCGCTCACGGGAGTTGGGAGGGCAATTTGGTCCAGTTCTCTGTAGCATTTGGAAGAGGTGAAATGCTGGTTGTTGTTATTTATTACGGATCTGGTTTACTTAGTGCTGTGTTTATTGGGTCTGTCTCCCACTCGCAAATGCTGAATACAGTTCCCAGCGCCTCTGCCAGTGCCAGGGATCCTTCCTGCCGCCTCTGAGCTGCCTGCAAGTTGCCAGCTGGACTTGCTGTGGACTCCAGCTAAGGACAGTGGGCCAGGTTCCTCCCTGGTGTAACATCATTGACTTTAATTAAGCTACGCCAGGGAGAAATTTGGCCCGCTTCATTTGCTAGCCGTGCGCTGATGCCAGTTGAAAGGCATGGCGGGTGCCAGCAAGGGCTGTGACAGCCCAGTTTCAGCGTGGGACAAAAGTCCTTGCATCTTTGCTTGGTGCGGGGCACCAGTGTCCGCTGATGGGGAGAGAACAGGGAATCAAACAAGGTGCTCATTGTAGGGCTTCATGTCTCATGGTATTCCAGGTTTCATCTCCCCATCCTCTTCCCTGACTGCCTGGAGGTATACAGAAAATAAAAAGAAAGCAAGAGGGGATAGAATGGACGGAGGATCCTTAAATTATATGAGGTCTGACTCAAAGCAGGGGAGCTACTGCTTTCAGGCCCTCTGCATCAGTCCCAATTTGCTCGTTACATGCACGTAACTGGCATCAGAGATGTGTGCTTAGAAGCAAAGCCTTGCGTGCTGGTGGCAGACTTTACCCGGTGATGGCACCAGGCTCACCACAGCATCCCCGTGCAGGGCAATATCAGGAGAGCCCGCTCTCTCCTTGACCCATCCCTTGCAGGGGACGTGGTACCCCAGCCCCAGCATCACCTGGCTGGGTGAACATCACTCCCACCGCATCACCTCGACCACTGCCCGCCGGGCAAGCGCTGGACCCCGCTGTTACCTGCACCAGCGAGGGCTGGGCTGCGCTTCCCCATCGCCTCCCGAACGCTGCCCGGAGGCGGCCGCTTCCCGGGGAGATAATTCAGTTGCCTGGTTCAAAGCGGAGTTAAAGTTTCTGGCAGATCTGGGGCAGAGTTTTAAGAGTGTCTGTATTTTCTCCCACACCGTCTGAAGTGAAGCACATCCAAGGCTTGCAGCCCTTGGCTTTCATCCACCTCACCGCAGGCATTTGTGAACTGCTCTCCTCTGAATCAGCTCTCCCATTTTAATATTTCCTGGAGTGTTTTAGAGAGTGGCTCTCACTCTCTGAATGCAGGGACATTTTTTTTTTTTTAAATATATAATTAAATCTAAAGGCAACAAAGTTGTGGCTTTTAGTGCATCCCTTCTCCTTGTTCTGCTGAGAGGGGTGGTGCGTGCTGGGGTGAGGTGGGGATGAGGTGGGTGCTGTGCTGGGGTGAGGTGGGTGCTGTGCTGGGATGAGATGGGTGCTGTGCTGTGGTGAGGTATGTGCTGTGCTGGGGTAAGGTGGATGCTGTGCTGGGATGAGGTGGGTGCTGTGCTGGGATGAGGTGGGGGTGAGGTGGGTGCTGTGCTGGGGTGAGGTGGGTGCTGTGCTGTGATGAGGTAGGTGCTGTGCTGGGGTAAAGGGTGCTGTGCTGGGATGAGGTGGGGATGAGGTGGGTGCTGTGCTGGGATGGGGTGGGTGCTGTGCTGCGATGAGGTAGGTGCTGTGCTGTGATGAGGTGGGTGCTGCTGCGTGCAGGAAGATCTGTCTGAGGCTCCGACAGATGGAAGTTTGCATCTCCCACCATCTCCTCTGCAGGGTTCCAAGAGCTGCCACCCTGCTTGCTCCCCTGGGGTCTCCTCCCCGGAGGCTGTGTGGTCCTTTTGTACCCGTGTTTGCACATCTTGGGTTATCTGAGGACACAGGGTGCAGAGAGCAGCAGGTTTGACGACAGCAGGGACATGTATGGAAAAGTTATGGTGCAAACAGTTGGGAACTGATAACTTGCAGTGATGCCTTTGCCAGGAGGGGGGAAAAAAAAAAAAAAAGAAAAAAAAAAAGAAACAACCTTGTAAATTCACTTTGTTTTGATATTCAAATACTCCTTTCCATGTGGTGTATGTGCTAATGTGTATGCTGGTGTTATAGCATTATCAGAACAAAATATTCAGATGATTCCTAGCAGAATTTGTGTTTCACAAGCTACTTGGAAATGTTGGCTTGGAAACAGAAGTGTAACATTTGGAGCCTGTTTCTCCCGGGGGGTAGTAACTGGCCCCAAGCTGCCCTCAAGGCTGGATTTTGGAGCGTGGGATCCGGGCAACCTGTCCCAGCAGGCAGGGATAGGGCTCTAGAAATCTCTGCTGGAAAAAGTCCCCCTCCCCAGCATGGAAGGAGCCCCCTAAAGATCAGGAGGAGCTCCCAGCCCCTCCTGCCCTTAGTCCCTCTTCCACAGATGCTGCTCGGCTGTGGAGAAGACGCAGCAGGATGTGCAGGGCTGCTTTGAAATGGCAGCTTTGCTCCTGCTCTGCGAACGGCACGGCCGAACCCATGTCGGCATCCCAGCCCCTCTCTCCCCTCCGCTCTCCTACCGCCACCATCAGCTCCGAGCCTGGATTCCTCAGCTGAGACCGGGTCGAGGCTTTTAGGCCTTCATTCCCGCCGAAATGAGCAGCAAATCAATGCAGGCCTAATAAAAGATGATTGGAAATTGCTAATAGGAGCATGGGAGGGCAGCCCTGCCTCCCGCAGCCAAGATGAGTATGGATTTTCTCATGCCAGGGACTGTAAACACGTCCGAATTCCCCAGGGAGCCCCGGATGCTCACCTTCTCCCTTTGCCCTCCTTGTTCTCCTGCAGCCTTCAAAAAAAGGAGCCAGGTAACGGTAATTAGCTAGGCTAATTAGCCCGCAGTGGCGGGGAGGGCTCAGCCTGCCTGCTGGGGTGTGAGGGAGTGAGCTGGGGCAGGGTGCGTGGCGGCGGCAAGGAGCATCTCGGCAAAAGCCTGCAGGATCGTCTGCCCGGCTCCTGTCCTGCTGGACCCGGTCCCCATCCCACGGCACATGTGGAGGGGCAGGGAGGGGATAAATTAGGTCAGGGAGTGAGGATGCAAACTGGAAAAACTCTCACCACCTTGGTGCTGGGCTCCAGTTTTGGCTCCTGATAGCTGCTCGCAGCAGGCACGCCTTATTTATGGACTCACATCTCCCCTTCTCCTCTCCCTCCGGCAGCGCCGAGGCAGCAGCCGCCGTCCCAGCGCCGCGCAGCCTCCCGATCACTAATAGATCACCGCCGATAAACACGCTCCTCTGCACTGTATTCGGCGGCTGAACCCCCTCCTGCCCTTCATGTTGGTGGTGCTTGGGGAATGATGTATGAAATCCAAGTCGCTTTGATTCATACGAGTTGTGTTCACCTTGCAGAACAGGCTGTCACAAAAAATAATAAAGCTCCTTGTTTTAATGCCCGGAGAGGCTGTTGGACGGGCGGCAGGACGGGTTTAGATCCTCTTCCAAGGAAAGAGGTGCTTTTGAGGAAGACTGATGGCAAGCCACGGGATGGCTGCACAAACAGTAAATAATAATTAGAGCCGTGTCTGGAGGCTGCGGTGGGGAGCAGGGGCCTGTCACGCTAAGTGTGGCACTGATGCTGTGAACGGGACGGGTCCTGACCCACGGTCCATAGGGTCTAAATGGATGTTGCAAAGAGCAGGGGCTTGCCCGCGAGCAGTGAAGTGACCTGTCCCTGGGCACCCAGGAGGAAAAGCGGCATGGTCCTAGATGCTGTGGCTTGCTAGCTAGTTGGCATAAGGATGCTGCCCAGGACGGCTGCAGTTCATCATCGCTTGTGTTCAAGGGGACTTTACCAGCAGAGACGAAACCCCGCTGGGCAGCTGGTCGCCCCTTGATGTATCTAGTCCGTCGCTTGGGCTTTGAATTTTTGTCATGCCACAGCACAGCCCTTTCTTGGGCCCAAGCCAGCTTTCAGGAGGTATTTTCTTTGGAGTGAACACTCCAGCACAAGTTATCCGGTGATGGGTTTCTCGCTATAGCCTCATCTCTCTCCTTTTTGGGCAGCAGCTCAGGTCATGGTGCCTGTCTCTGCTTGGCACCAGGCCTGTTCCAAGCCTGACCTGAGCTCGACCTCTTGGTCCCTCTCCCTCAGGATGCTCTGCTGTCTCCTGCATCAGGGTGTGATGCCCAAAGCCCCATCGTCTTCCATGCCCCGTCCTCTTCCATGCCCCGCAGCAGCCCATGCATGTGTGCAGCGCCCAGGCAAAAAGTATTAATGGGGGGAAAAGTTAACCACATTTATTGAACTGCGAAAAAGGTTGTTTTTATATCCCTTTATTGGAATATAAAGACAGCTTTTATAACCTTTTAAAGGGGCATAAAAGCAGCTCGGAGACTAGAAAGCTCGCTCCAGTTGAAGGCAGGCAAAGAGAAAGGGAAGGGAGGAGAACAAACATCTGCCATGTCTTGAGGTCAGGAGTAGCCAAGGGGGTGGTGGCTGGGGCTACTGGCAGCCCAGGTCCGAGCCAGTTGTGGTGTTGCCTGTCTCGGGGAGGTTTGGAGCCCTTGCTGCCTTTAGCAGCCCTGCCTCTGGGCTTTGGCACGTGTTCCTCCTCTCGGCGACTGCAAAGCCAGTTCCTCAGACCTCTCTTGGGAGGGGTAGGTGTTGTACTTAACGAGCTAACCTCTTTCATTTCATTTTCCTCCCCGGTCCTCTGTGAATAAATACAGCTTTGGCTTCGTTCCTCCTGGAACGAGGGAGGAGGGAGTCTGTAAAGGTCTTGCTTTGAGGCTGGAGGGAAAGTTTGCTCTGCTGGCTGCTCCAGCCTCTCCCACAACACCCAGCCTCTCCGGTGGCACTGTGGGACTCTGAGGTGGACCAGCTCGCAAACTCGGTGGCCGGGGCAGTCTCAGTTAATTTGGGATGCATTCAGATCTGGGGCTGGTACATTGTATCATCTTCTCCCCAATGCTGCCTGCAGCGTTTTGGGGTGAGCGTAGGGATGTGCTGCAATCCCCCTCTTCCATGGCATGGGATTTGCTGCCTCGCTCATCCCAGCCGGCGGGTCCATCTGCTGTTTGGGGCGTGGTTGAAAGCAACATCTTCAAAGCCAGGAGGAAGCTCCTTCTACCTTCTCCTGGGCTGCCAGACAGTGATCTGAAAGCGTTTGGCGTTGCAGGTGGTTACAGCCTGGCCACCTCATGTTGGCACGCTCCTCCCAGGATGGAGATGGGTTTTCTCCGTCCGGCGGGGGAGATGTGCCTTTTTCTTTTCCTTGTTCACACAGCAGTCAGTCTGACGCGACATTAAAAAAGGAGAGTGACCTTTACACTGGTCTCCAGCTCAGGGGAGGGGAGAGCTGAGCCCCCATCTGCAGCAAGGCACATTTTGAATATGGATAGGTCGTGAGTCTCCCTTATCCCCACACCATCTCCCAAATAATAAGCTTCCAGAGATAATGCTGTGGGGCTGTAAAGAGGATGGGAGCAGGAGCAGCTGCTTCTAATTTCGCTTCATGGGGAGGGAGGCGATGCTGAGAGCACCCCGCATTCTCTGCACATATTTTTCATCATTATAGGCAGAAATGCCAGAGTGGTGACAGATATTAATGCAGTTCACGCCGGGAGAAAATCTTCTTTCCATCAGACTCAATGTGCAGCAAGAGGGCAGTGCCATTTGCAACCCTAGGGAGGATATGTTTGAAAGGTGATGTGTTTTTTACCCAGGAAGTTTTATTCTGAGACGAAGTTCAGTTTGGAGAAAGGGCACCTGAAACCGTCCCACTGGGGGCCACGGGATTGCTCCGTGCCCATGCCACTGATCTGGGTGAAGCAGCAGTGCTGGGAATTAATTCGGATTTTGGTGTCACTCCAATTACCCTCCACTGGCTCTGCAGTGTCACCGCGGGGGTGTCATTGCCCCAGGTGGCAGTTTTTGTGACCTGGAGTCCCAGCCTGCCCCCAGCCCCGACCTGCAGCGATGCCGTCAGGTTTGCAGACTTGCTCCGCAGAGGGCTGCGCTTCCTTGTGCCCCTCAGCCTCCTTTTATTTGCTTATCCCACTAAATATTCATCAGTAACATTTAAGACAAAGGAAAGAGATAATTACAAGGGGAGAGTTTTTTTGCAGTATTAAAGGTTAACAGAATTCTTGGCATTTGTGCCTTGTCGATCTCCATGTAATTATGCTCATTTCCCAGAATTCAGAAGCGACTGTGCCTGTTAACGCTCAAAGATGGTACCCCGGGAATTAAATTTATGAGATCATTTCTCAAAATCTTCAGATTCAAACCAAGCATCTTGCTTAATGGCATGACTATTATTAATATTATTCTTGGATGCCTAGCACCGTGAGGGTCAGAGGACCAGTGGCAAAACTAAAATGGATACAGGCAGCCAGCAGCGCACCCAGCTTTTGTTCCTGAGGAGTGCTCGAGCGATTTGGCTACCTCGGTGCCTTGGAAAATAAGGTTGGCAAAAGACGGGCCCTGCAAAGGTGCAGGTGTTCAGGTTTGAGGTACATGTGAAGAAGCCCCTTTTTGGCCGTGGCTGGTTGGGAGTCAGAAAGCAAAGCTTGCACCTCCCCGTCCTCTTTTTGAAGGTGACTGATCGAGGTCCAAAAGCAGCTGCAGGCAAAAGGCAAATCAGTGTCTCCAGGAGAATCTGATTTTCAAAGATGCCAAACACCTGGCAGTGGGTTGGGGTTTCGCTGAGAGCTGCTGAGCGTGCTCAGTGGTTTCAAAAGAGGGAGTTCAGGGGCTCTGCTCTTAATATCTGCTTTTTATCGATCGTCGTGGTCTAAATCAAGATACCTGCTCCCTTCCTGGTGCCTGCTCCACCTGGTTTGCATGGAACAAGTGGTTTTCTGGTAGGCGAGGGCTTGGCTGCGGAAAATGAGGTGGAGGGAGGGTGAGTGTAGTGATGGGCCAGCATCAGCCAGGGACATTTACCTTTTCGCTTCTCCTTGGAGTTCAGGATGTGTGTGTTGTTATCCAGACGGGCTGGAGAAGGCTTGGCTTGATGTGTGTTATTTGCGGCTGTCCCAGGAGAAGGCACAGCAGCTCTTGGAGCTGCTCCTCTAAAGGGTTATCTAGGGCAGAGCTCACAAATGGCCCCAAACTGTGGGCAGAAGCTCGTGTTTTCATATTTAAGATAGCTGTGCTGGAGCTCCCAAACGTCTGTGCTGGGACCCGAGGAGGGGCTGGCTTTGCTTTTCAGCCTATTCAGCTTTTTCGCTCTTCCCGTGTGCACTTACTCCTCTTAAAACGCAGAGTGGATTGAGTTGTAGAGCGCTGGGTTAATGTCATACGCTTATAAAATGCTATTAGGTGGCTAATGGCATGGTTTTATCCCATGTCGTCAGCTGTCTCTGGCACCTGATTCATGCAGAGTGAGCATATAGGATGCCTTTTGGGGTGTTAATGTAGCGCCGTAACCTCACAACAATTCAACAAGAAACAGATTTATGTAAAACCAATATTGATTTGTACCTAGGATCAATCTCAGTTCATAACTCACTGTGCCAACGTGGCTCAGTATCCCCTCGATAATTTGTTTTAAACTCCACGTATAGACGTTTAATATTAAGACTGGATGTACAGAAATGCCACTTCATAAATATGCATGCTGTGTTGGCTGGGCTGTTGTAAAAGGCTCAAACACCAAGAACCGTGGGAGAAAGGCGTAATCCCAAAGGAAAAGCCAGGCTTAGGGGACTGCTGTGCCTCCCCCAGCTGAGCTGGTGTCCAAGCTGCAGTTCTGCCTGGCCCATCTGTAATGTACATCAGAGCATCCTCAAGGATGCTGTCGTGTATCTCTGCATATGTTGGGGTGGCACTGCTATATGGTGTGTTTTGGCAGCTAGGGAGGCAGCTTTCCTTTTCCCCCAAAGCTTCCTTCTGGGTTACCTCTTGAGATGTTGCAGGGAGGTAAATCCTTTGCTGGCTTTGAAGCACCAGCTTGGGACAGGCTTTTGCAGGGCAGCTGGCCCTCCAGCCCCTTGGCTGCAGCGAGCACGAGGCAGTGCAGCTCAGCCAGGGATGCTCTGGAAGGAGTTAACTCGTGCTTGAAAATCCCAAGCCCCTGAGCACGAAAGCAAGCGACAGACCTGAGCCCAACAGTTTTTTAAAGGGCAAAAAAAATGTTTCTTTTCACGGCGAAGCGCCTGGTGCAAAGCGCAGGCAGGGCAGCGGATCCCAGCGTGGCTTTAGGGAAAGGCTCCCCAAAGCACACTTCATTTGAATTTAATAGGACGGTTACTGGAAGTTTATATAAATGCCAGTTAAATATTAACGGCATCTTTAGCGGGGATTAATGGGGTCTCCTGTGTTGTTTTTAAACACCACGGAGAGGGTGCTGGTAGTCACTGCGTGCCTTCAGTGTAGGGGATCGAGGGCTGGGTGCCCATGAGGATGCTGCTTGCATTCAGAAAACTGGCCTAGAAACGGCCCCGAACAGGCAATTTCTCCAGCTTGGTGCAGGAATGCCTTTGGGGCGAGAAGGGCTCAAAATGGCTCCAGCCAAGTAAGGCTCTCAATCATTGTTTCTTAATTGGGGCCACCATTAACCAGGGGATAAATGAGTCAGGGTGGTGAGCAGCGAGGGAGCCCACGTCCTTTGTGTCTGCCCTGAATGGTTGTAGACATTGAGGGCTCAGTAGTTATTCAGGAAAAGCTCCCCCGGACTCATGTGTCATTCACCTGACTAATGCCAAGAAAATTAAGCACTTTTTTGCAACTCTGGGCTTATTGGAGAATAATGTGGTATGCGATAGCACGAATGGGGTTATGAAATCATGTTTTCATTTTGAAGGAACAAGAATGGTGCGAGCATAAATTATGTTTCTGATCATATTTGGCAATTTCAGATTAAAAATAAATTTCCACTTTGGGGTTATAGATTGCCATCTATCAGCTTCCTGAAAAAGAAGAAAGGAATTAAAAGAAAAATCTGGCTGTACAAATTGCCTTGCTATGACCTACTTAGTTGAAAGTAATTTTTTTTTTTTTTTTTTTGTTCAGGAATGAAATATTTCGATGTGGGGAGGCGTAGTGTTGTATGTATGTAGGTTTGCAGGTGGCAGGTATATAGGCACGGGCTGCAAGGGAGGATCTATCAACCATCCCTACAAGCAGCTACAAGCAAAATAGATGCTAGAATCATGCTAGATATTTCTGAGAAAGCAGAAAAAAATGCAGCAATCGTGTTGTTTTACTTGACAGAGGAACCTTAACTGCAATTTTGCGTCTGGTTATCAGCCTTTGGGACCACTTAAATCTGCAGATTAGATGCTTAAGCTTGGTGTTGCTCAAAAAGCCTGAGATTGGGGCAGCGTTTGGGTAAGAAGGAGCCGGGGTCCCTTGCAGCAGACTGTGGGAAGCGCTGGCCCGGGCCAAACGCCACTGTTCTTCCCCGGGGGCGTTTTTGGGGACTGTTTTGCTCTCTGCTCTGCCTGCAAGCCTCCCCCTCCCCAGCTATCGCCTCTCTGATCGCTCCGATAGAGATGCTCTGCTGCAAAGCAAACCCACGGGCTCTTGCTCCTTCTGACCCCTTCCTGGTCCATGGTTTCGGCATCCTCCCTTCCAGCTGCCATCTCTCCAGGGGAAATCCTTGCCCTGCCTTCATCCCTGCTGCTGCTGCGCTTCCCACTGCAATCCCAAGCGATGCCAGCCCTCGCTTCCCTGCCGGTGCTGCTTGTGCTACCCTGTTTGTGGTCTCTGCCAGGAGAGGGGGGCCTTTAGCCTTGCTGGAAAGAAGGAGGTTGAGGCGATAGATACGGAGATGAATATGTACCTAGAGTGTGCCTGTGCTTTCTTTGGTCGTTCTGTTTGTCTCCTGCCTGTTGCTCGCAAAGGAAAGAAAGAAAAAAAAGAAAAAAAAAGACTCATATCTAAGTAGGAAAAAAGGGAAGAAGCTGAAAGCAAGAGGCTGTGTTTCGTGCTCGGATAGGTGCTGCTTTGCAAGTAGCTTAGCCCGTGTACGGCAGACTCTTCTTCTGCTGTGGTCAAAAACCAACGAAGGAAAAAAGACTCTCTCATCCCCAGAGGAAGCTACAAAGCTCTCTTTCTCTTGCTGCTGAACCTTCACAGCTGGACTCAGTTGCTGGCTCCTCTGCTGCTGGAGCAACTGAATTATTTAAAGGAACCTTGATTTCATTTTCTCTTTGCTGTTTTCATGCGTTGTGTTTATTGTCTATAGATATTTTTATAGTCTGAAGCAATTACAGCTGTCAGAAAAGAGACGAGCTGTGACAGGCTGATTTATATGTACATTGTATGTATGCAAGAGAGGGAGAGCTGGAGACGGGGAGATAGACCAGGGATTCTGCTGGGCTTTAGTATGCAGGAGCCGGCGATATTGCATTGAAATTCCTTGGGATTTTCAAACAACGCTGATGATCTCCTAACAGTGGGCCAAATTCAGCCTTTGCAAGGGCTGAAGCTGCTCAGCGGGTCACGTTCTGCCCCAACCTCACGCACTTCCAGTGCAGGCAGGCGCTTTCTCTCGTGATTTAAGATGCTTCTGGCAATCTGGGCCTGAACGCTGTGTTAAAAGGTTAACTGGCTGTGGTTATTGGAATCCCTTTGGTTTTGCTGACACAGGAGGTGGTCTCTGCCCATCCAAAAGAGCAGCCTCGAAGAGAGAGCAAGTTCTTGCGTGATGAGCGTGGCAATGGCTCGCAGGTCCTGCACGCAAGGGTGTTCCCCAGCAGCACGGCGGGGTCCCCATCCCACTGAGGGTGCCTGGATGCTGCAGCAATCAGCAAAAGCAGTGTCTTTTATTCTTTGTCGGCTTGTGCACCCTGGTGCAATGGCACGACGCTGTACAAGGCGTTTCACCCTACCGCTGGTGGTCTGGCTTGTTGCAGTTGGGTTTCAGAGACCCCTCCCATGTAATTTGTGGGCCCAAAGGATCTGCTGAAGGTACGAGTTTATCCCTCCCCTGCCAGGCTGGCCAGGAGCAGAGATGCAGAGGTTAAACTCCTCCTGCCAAGCGTTGGGGAAAGCTGCTGTCCCCTCCAGGGGGACGTAGGGCTGGAGGCAGCCAGTCCCACCAGCGCTGTATTCAAGGAGCAGAGAGCCTCCAGAAGAGGAAGAAGTCGAGAGACTTGCAAAGCAATCCCCTTCTCATATGACCTATCAGCACGCACAATAATAATAAAGCTTTATTTGATTGAGTGTTTCCTCTGCCCGGCACAGCTCATAATGTTTTAGAGATTAAATAGCACAGTTAGCGAATTAAGCAGTAGTTTACAGGGGATTCGGAGACTCCAGGGATTAGTAACGGGCTATGGATCCTTTCACATCTAGGTCACCAGTTTGAATCCCGCTCAGGTTGGCAGCGTTTTCAAAAACAAAACAAAAAAAAATAAATTGGTGCTGTGTAAGAGCTGCCGAGCACGCGGTGGGAAAGGGAGGGAGGAAGGGGGGGACTTTTGGATAAGGTCCCGCATGGCAGAGAAGTCACTGGGGACAGCGAGTGGAGGAGGCCTGGTTTCCCCTAAGGCTGGGCTGCCGCAGCTCTGGGGGGCGGCTTCCAGGGGTGCAGCACCCCGAAAGCTGTGGCTCAGCTGCTGGCGCTGCATTTGCTCAGTGGCTCCAGGACATTGTGCTCCGAGGATGGCTCCCCGGCACCTTTTACCAGCATGAAACTGTGCCTGGAAATATTAATGGGTTTAGCCGCTAGCGGAGGGAAGGAGGAATTACTAGGCGTAAGCAAATGCGATATTTGTTAAATTATGAGCTGATAAAAAGTACGTGGGGACCGTGCTTGCGGCTGGGGAGGAATTTGCCACTTAAGCTCATGCTGTGTGTCTGTGTGGTGCAGAGGACCGGGAGGGCACGCTCCCGCCTCTCCTCGTCACCACCTGCCTGGCTGGGGGGGGATTGTCCCGTGCCTCAGTTTCCCCTCCTGCATAGTGGCTTTGCCGCCTGGGGAGGGGACGGTGGAGAGGTAGCGGAGGGCAAATGTTAGAGGGAGTGCGGTGCTGGGCGCAGGTAAGCACGCCGGGGAGGTGAGGGGAAAGCGTGGGGGCGAGGGGGGGGGGGATCCTGACATCCCATCCCCTGAGGAGCGCGGTGCGGCGGGGGTTAAAGTGGGTGTCCTTCGCCCGGGCTGGCGTGTGAAGTGTGCGCCGCTCGGCTGGGCTCCCCGCCCGCCCGGCTGCGGGTGCTGGGTGCGTGCGGGTGTGCGGGAGCCAAAGTGCCGGTCAGTGATGGAGCCGCTGCCATGACAACCCCGGGCAGGCAGCCTGCGCG